>SNQJ01S0016667.1:3874-55602 GCA_010110895.2 Picea sitchensis
GTGTTATCCTTTTCTTAGACAAGGTAAAGTGAGGTGTAGGGTTTGGATTTAGGGAGGGTTCAATGAAAATCGAATCTGATGGAAGGGAGGCAGAAGGTCGTGGAAGAGTTGGAGGAGACAAGTAAAACATTACAACGATCATAGGTAAAGGGAGGGGGAATCTGGTGTTTCATAGGTAATCATAAATGTAAAACAAACATAATTGTATCCCTAATAGAAAAGCTAACCCTAAACAAAAAAGTGATGGGTGGAAGGCTTGAGAGCTTACCTAGAATTCCCGCTACACGTGGATGGTTTTGGTTGGTAGAGGGTGTCGGGGCTGGGAGTCTGCATGTTATAGCTGGAGGATCATCTTTTTCTCCTTGGTGTTTGGTGAAATTGTTAAAATTAGAGGGGGTTAATGCATTTATAAGTGTCGCATAAAGGTAGCATTAAATGATATTATATTGATCCAGAAGGATCATAAACTCTCACAAAGGTCCAAAAAGATTTGAAACGCTCACAAAGATCAAGAAGGGTTCATAAATTATCAAAATTTGATCATCTCAAATGTTCTCAAAAATGAATTCATTTCGTAGCACTTGAAAATAGCTTTCCAACATTGCAAAAATTGCCTTGAACATAGTTTGTATGCAAAAGTTATGGATGGTCAAAGTTCGAGTCAAACTAGGCAAAAGTCAAAGTCAAAGGGTCAATGTGGTATACCTAGGGAGGTAATATGGGGTACCTAGGGAGGTACCCAATGGGAATGTAGTTATGTGCTATTAGTGGAAGTCATTTAATATATGAGAATGTGGTCATTCAATGTAAGGTGGACTAGGTCCACTATATTAATAAAGGCNGCTCCTGGCCTTCAACACTTAGGCTCCCTGGCCTAACAAACACATAAGCCTACCGGCTTATAAAAAACTTGGCTCACCAACCTATAGAACATATTTACAATTCATTTCATATATCATGATTTGCAACGGGGCTCAGCCTTGGGAACACTACAACTTATTTGTCAATAGGCACACTCTTCAGTGTGGATAATGCCAAGGTTGGGACTTGTTTCACTGAAACTCCTAGCTCTTTCATACTGAAGATCCCTCGATAATTTGATTTCAGCTTGAGGGTAAGGTAACCTATTACACATATTCATGAAGAGGTAGCTTAATGGATTTTCTTTAGGATCCTACTTCGGTGGCTCTTGTAGGAGGGAGGGTACCTGAGACAGATAGTTGATGGCCAACGTGATTCACTCCTAGTATCTTTCACTATAACTGCATCATTCATACCTTCACTTACTCTATTGGTGGACCTCATCTCCCATCAATTTGAGTGTTTGGAAGGCCCTTGTTTGGCTCTTTAGTTATTTTTCATGGTGGAATTGATTACCATTTGTTGAGAAACAATGGGAAGAGTATTTATTTTATTCTTACACTTTTTGAGTAGCATCACCTTTAGGTTAGTGAGTCTTTTCTTTCCAGGGTGAATTTGTTTTACTTTGATTCTTTACCTTATTGGAACACTTTACACCCACTTTTCACTATAGTCCAATTTAATATTTCATTGAATTAGAATAATTTGGTATTTTCCCTCTACTAATCTTTAGGCGATATTACTTTGTAGGTGAGATTTAACATTTATTCAAGATTGCACCTCCCATTTCCCTTAGTCATTCTCATATATTCAAGGGATTAAAACCAATTATTGGAATCCTTGGACATGTTATTTCTCCCACTCAATGTGTGAGAATTGAATTCAACCAACCTCCATTAGATCCTTCTTCACCTTTGAGCTGATCTGAATCAAGCTTGGCTAAGTCGAGTTTGTTCTCATCTAGTTTGTTCTCGTCTAGCTCTAGTGCATCTTCCTAACTGATAATTCCAATTTCCAATATCACTGAAAATAATTTGAATCCCAATCCCAATGCAAATCCTAATGTGAACATAAATGCAAATCACACAACTAACCTCCCATTTGTGGCTAGTTTAAATCTCCCATATTTGACTCGGCTTACCAATGTTCCTATCTAGCACAATCCTACTTGGCCCTTATGCTTACTAAGGTCCCCTCAAATATCCCTAAATTTGAGGAGAGTGCTGGAGAATAATCTTGCGACCACATCATGTGCTTTCACCTATTATTTCTTCCAATAACATTATTGATGATTCTATTAGTTTACACTTATTTCAACACACCCTCATCGGAGTTGCGACAAAACTCGAACAACCTGTAACATCACATCCTAATTTTGTGTCCATTGTGACATTATTCGTAACCTTTTCCGAATTACCTATTAGATATAATGAGGGAGTTGAGATGCTTCTTTCATGTCAGTAAAACACTACGACTCATATTATAGATCATATCCATGAGTGGTGCCATAGAAAGAGTTTGTGCAAGACTAGGTTAGATGATTCTCTCTTTTTATATTGGTTTCTAAAATCTTTCCTTCCTATCATAACTAAAGACATTGCATCAAATTTTCCCCAAACTAAGGAGGAAGATATCACAAAGGCTTAACGATATGACCTTATCTATGCCCAATCAATATATTTATATTCTATTCTACATGACACCCCTCATTTTGATTCCACCCGCTAAGATCAGCTTGGGGCATCTCATGCCACACATGGGGTCATATGTTTGGTTGCATCTACTTCTAATTTGTATATTTCTATGTCTACCCCCATGGGAAATAATATGTATGGAAACCACTATGGTGGAGAGCATTGCTAGTGGGGAAAATCCCCCTATACTGGGTCGAGGTACATGCAGAGCACTGAATTCTCTTAAAAGACAGTTCTATTCCTAGGCTACCCCAAAACTATCTAAACTGAAAGACAAGAGAGAKGAAATAAGGTCAGTGGGTGTACCTTTGGTCCTTGCGATTGGTGTAGACCTCTTTTGCCTTTRAAACTTCCTATATTACGGGTCTCCTCCCAAAGATGACCTGAAAAAAGCTTAGGAAAACAATGTTACAACACACACAATCTCTACTTATCACTTTCAATGTCTAGATATAGAAATAAATGCATAAATCAATAAAATCATATAGACATAATGTATTGGGACATGAAATAACTCTTTTATTCAATATTAAGATCACAAAGATTACAACCTTCATCGACAATCGCTCCATGCACCAGATCTGGGCTCCTCTATCGTGGCTCCAAGTGCATCAATCCCATGCAAACTTCTCACAACCAATTTATCGCTTGGGAAAGGAGAAAGGGATGGAGGGGAATGCTGAGGCCAAAACTCATAATAGAATGAAAAACTTGGGCTAAGAAGGGGAAGGGATTTTGGTAGAGTTTTCTTATTCTCTTGCTTGTTGTTGTAAATGATACCCCAAGACCTATTTTTATATTAGAAAAATATGGTTATTCGGTATGGGGATGAGATACAATGGGTAAAATGGTTGGGAAACCCTCTATAACCCATAAACTCCATTGAATTCCTTGCAATTTTATATTTTTTGCAACTTTTGGAGGTAAACGCGGGCTATCTATTATGCAACTCACGTATGTACGCGGGCTAACTAGTATTCAACACACGTGTGTACGCAACTATCAGTTCAACATGACGCATACATTTTCCAAAAAATAGTTTTTTAAGAAGAAGCCTCAACAATATTTTGGAAAAATATGTAAGTGGAAAGGCCAATGTCATGTATGCATAGGTAATGAATTTTTGGACTATAACAGATGCCCCCTAATGTGTGAGGTCAGAAGAGAAACTATTGGCTGAAATACATTACAATATCTTTACCAGTGGGAAGGCACAGAGTTGAGTGAGCCCGAGAATAGAGTTTGGGAGCGTGCCATCTACAAAAAAATGACAATCCCTCCGAGGCGAGCATACCCATGCTCGTGATGAACTAATCATGGATTCCAATAAAGTACACTGCAGATCTATATCATATAAATGTCTATATAAAGTGTAGCCGTGAGAAATACATAATGGATCTACATTGCAAAATCATTTGATTATATACAAGTACAATATAATATGCATCTTTAAGAAACATCAACGCCTGTGGCTGGAGATGAGCATCTTCATAACTCGAGCAACAACTTCAAGATCTTCAAAACTCAGGTAGGAGTACAATAGGAGTTTAAGAGTCACTACCCCGAGGTCTTCGACATAACGTCGGAGAGAGATTGGAGGATCTTGATCATTAGGCACATAACTTCATCGATTTTGAATTTGGACTTGACTGGACTCTCGGGATGGCCGACTCATGAAAGGAAAGAGATAAAATACAGAATGGACGACTCAGGTTGGATAAAAATTCCCTTGGAAAAAAGCATGACAAATGATGAGACTCATGCAATTGAATATTTGAAATAAGTTTGTGATACATGAGGCACCACGAACTCTCCATATGTTTGAAAGAGTAACCAAATGGAGGAGGACACATATCTATGTAACGATAACAACTTCCTAAGGTCATACTAGATCCCAATGTTTGACGAACAAACATAGGATGTGCTTTGTCCAAGGGAGACTATCTTGCTACTGAAAAAAGAATATATATCCAATCCCCTCTTTTTGGAATATTTTATTTTTTTGTCTTTTTCAAATTTTTAACGAGCTTGAAAGATAATAAAAGAATGCTACGTTACAAAGGAGGAACGAGTGTCGCGGTCAAGCAAGCTAGTTCCAAGCGCATGGAACATACTGATTCTCAAGGAAAGGAGACATGTGCAGGATAAGGATACTCGGGAAAATTCCTCCATGGGTCAAGGTGTCAGATCATAAGGGAAAACAGTGCTGCAAGGCTTGCATTTAAGGAATGTTTTGAAGGTTTAGTTGATAGCAACATGGAGCCGACATTAGGCCAAAGAGGAAAGTATGAGACATGCGATGCGATTAGGTATAACATAATGATACTCCTTCCATGTTGATTTTTACGAGCCCATAGAAGGTAAGCTCGGTGGCTTTTCACGTTTAGAGAGTATGAAAAAATGCTAAAAGAAGACTCCAGGGAGTTCCTATTTTCGTAACTAGTCTAGTCGGTCGAAAAAGGGTTAAACTTATACCGATAGGACATATATTCAAAACCATTTTAACAAGTGTGATAGAGACAATATCACTCAGATATCTTTTCAATTTTAAGGAGTCTGAAAAGAGATTAACTATGGACCCACAACCTTTTTCTAAGTTTAGTCTCCTTAGCTCGAAAAAGTATAAAATATAACTTAGGAGAATTCTCCCGGCGAGACATGTCTCCCGAGGCGTACCTTTTTCCTGGATAATCTATTGGCTAGAAAAAAGGGTTAAACTCATGCCAAATAGATGTTCTTTCTGAACCAATTAAGAAGTGTGAAAGGAACAAGGTCACTAGACGATCTTTTCATATTTAGGGAGTCTGAAAAGAGCTTAACTATGGACTCCAAGGGGGTTCATTTTTTGTAAGTAATGTCCAAGGCCCAAAAAAGAGATAAACCAAAACCAAGGAGAATGCTCCTTTTTCGAAAATTTAGTCTCGCATGCTCAAAAAAGGGTTAAACTTATGCTTGAGAATACTCTCCTAGCAAACCGAAGCTCCTAGGGCATACCTTTATTCATAAATTAACCGTCCGGACCAAAAAATTAGTAAACTACCACTGGACAGATGTGCCTTCAAATTTGAGTTTGGTGAGCATGAAGGGCAACAAGATCACTCAACAATATTTTCAATTTTAGAGAGTTTGGAAAGGGCTTAAAGAAGTCTCCAAGGGGGATTCTTTTCTCAAGTAATCCAGATGAGACCGAAAAGAATAAATGAATTCTCGTTAGTTGTTGCTTTCATAGTTTAAGCGAGCTTGAAAGACAACAAACCATGCTCTTTAGGGAGACCCATGGGTAAATCCAAAAGTGATGACTAGAAAGAAGAATGAGGCTTCAATACATAATCATGGCGGGACTAAAAAGGAATGCCAAGCCCATGGATAAAACTTACAACATGGATGCCAAAATGCAGCAAAGGATCTACCTAGGGCATCCATGTAGAGGAAGTATCTATCACCTAATTACGACACTTCTAAAGCAGCATAGAAGGTTTCGTGTCGCACTTCAGTGGGGTCGATTCTAAGGCCAAAAGAACTAGGAAACAAATAATGCAAAAAAGCAAGTAGGGAAAAATCTAACCTTAATGCCAATTTCAAGGTCAATACCTATCAGAATAGATCGATACGATGAACAAAATTCAAAGAAAAATGTCTCCAAGATCCTGCATATAAGGCCAATAAAACTAATCCAAAATTTAATAGATCTAATATATATAGAAACTTTGGAAAATAAGAGGTGCTACTGAATACAAAACTTGAAAACAACAAACCTGGGTTGTACAATATGTACAAGGTGACCTTACTATTCATGCGTGGTAGTAGTTTAGGTAGAGCCTGCTGCTAGGCTCTAACCAAAAGTCTCTTCGGTAGTCAACCTAAAAATTCTCCCAAAAGGGAAGAAAACATAAACCACGATGTAATTCTTCACACGGTATAGAGATCATAGTCATGGATTCAAAGATAGCCTCATCCGAAGGCAATTCAAAATCTGAGAAATTACATGAACAAGGAGGGTTGACAGTCCCAAGGGGTGAAGCAAAATGACCATATTCCATATGACGATGGAGGTTTTGGCCAGGATTGGCAGAGTCTATCAACGAAGAATCACAATCATGAAGGCTTGAGGATCTACAAATAATGAGATCATGCTCAAAAGGATACTCAAGACCACTTAGACCAAGAGGGGGAAGCAAGGGCTCCCATTCCCCCATTGGATAAAAATATTGATCAATTGCTGAGACCATGTCTCCAAAAGGAAAACATGATTGCATAGGTTCCTKCTCAGAAGCAATTGAACATCGAGGATAAAATGCCACATAATTAGCTCTTGGCGGGGTAGAGTCTACATGAACACTAGGAACATATAAAGGGGCAGTTTGAACTAAATCCAAATTAGGATGGTGATTATCAGATGCCACCTAGTCAATAGTGACAATGATTTCATTGTGAGGGAAATGCATCATCCAAAAGAGTGTATACACCACAACATTCATAACATATACATAAACACACCCAAGAATCATATTGAAATCTAATGGGCTTTGCACCACTATAACATCAACAAGGACAGTCTTTCCACCTAACGAGATAGGAAACTGAGGAAGAATCCCCAGATACTCACTAAGAGGTCTGTCAAAATCCAACAACTCATGCAATGTAGACACAAGCTCGGGAGAACCTAAACCTTTCCAAGTCGAGGAGGATAAAATACTTGCGGAGGCTCCTTCATATACAATACATCGGTAAATGTTTTTTGAATTAACTTCAACCCTTATTTGAAAGGGTGTATAAGAAGGAAGACAAAGCTCAACAAGGTCATTCCAATCAAAGGAAACCATCCTAGGACTTGGAGGGGGTGTGCTCGAAGTGAGTAGAATGCCACCTTGTTCTGAAAGTACTGAACTGGAAATGCTAAAAACATAGTTGGTAGACACATCACTCCCCAATAGAAGAGTGGGATCAACTGAAGATTGCATCAGTGTGACCACTTTTTTAGATTCAAAACTCTCCAAGAGAAGAGTGGGATCAACTGAAGATTGCATCAATGTGACCACTTTGGTAGACTCGACACTCTCCAAGAGAAGAGTGGGATCAACCAAAGATTTCATCGACATGAACACTTCCTCAACCAATGGCTGAATAGGTTGCGAGAAGACATGGTATAAAGGCACATCACCCACCAAAAGAGGAGTGGGATCAACCGAAGATTGCATCAACATGACCACTTTCTCAACCACTCACTAAATAGGTTGTGATGAAACCTCAAAAGCCTCAGAATCACAAGATCTTGCAAACAGGGACCACAATCTTCATGCCTCTGGAAGGCCAATGCATAAATGGGTAAGGTGATCTCCCATGCAAAGCTTACAAGGGAACATAGGATTTCATCCTATCTGTCTAAGTTTGTCAATATAATCAATGCCCCCATCATGACTAGTAGTGGCTGGGTGCATATCACTTGTATGACTCACATTGAAGAGAATCATGCCCCCATCATGACTTGTAGTGGTTGGTTGCACTTCTCCAACACGACTTGCAGAGGTTGGGTGCTTTCCCCCATCATGACTTGCAGAGGCTGGGTGCTGGTCTTCAACATGACTTGCAAAGGTTGACGACCTATCTCCAACGTGACTCATAGAGGTTGGTGATTTCTTATTTTTATTCTTCCTCTTTCTATTTCGTTTAGACCTCCGGTTACTAGTAGCTAGACTTTCACTAGAGAAGGCAGAAGGAGGAGGAGAATAATTTTATGACGAAGGAACGTCAACATGATGCCCATGATATAAGGTGCTTAACTGAGAAGCATCAAGATCATTCAGGACATTTTGAATGGTACCCAACCAAACCGATAATCCCACATTCAACCCAGTAATGTACAACGTGGCCATCAAAGGGACACCAAAATTTCCAAATAAAGGAAAAGCACAAGAATCTCCTTGCGAAGGGGTTCCTTGGTTGGTATCGTCAATAAATTTTTCCATGAAGATCTTATGCACAGGTTCTTAACTTGCAGGATCGTTCAAGTCCATAAAAGTCTCACATACTGACTCTAGCAAACCAATGGTATAAAAAACAATGCATATAAAGATGTAGCTCCACGTTTCTAAGAGGAAGACCGAAAAGTCCTCACGACTGGCATAGTGGGCGGTCTATCACCTTAGGTCAGAGACCCAAAGAAATGAGTGACTAAGTCACTATGGAAAACTAGGGAGTACATAGCACACCACTAAGAAGAAAAGCCTAAAAAGACAGAAACCCAGAAAACACCCTTCTGAATGCTTCCGACCTAGGGAGATGAAGTCCTGATCATCCAAAGCATTCACAAAGGCAAGCGAATGGCCTGGGGAAGCAGTTACCCAGACCTTCGATCGATGATCCCTTCGGGTGTCACCTAGAGAGTACAAAGTCTGGTTTAGGTACCGTGATACACCCCTCATAGTCACATGTGTATCAACCTATATAATGGAAACTAGAGCACCAACTTGTAATCAACAACCAAGGGGGGTATAGTCGACAACCAAGCGAGTGTATGGGCAGGGTAACTAAGCCCGAAGATCCTCCTGAGGCCTGAAACACAAAAGGGACAAAATCACTCTTAGAGTACCTTAGATGGATCCAAGTGTCTCAGAGTTATGACACAAGTCGGGTCAAGAATGCTACATGATTCACCCCTAATACACACTCTCCCAAATGCTTTGTCAAGATAAAGAGTGGATATCTCCGTCATTGTCCTCTATGTGGTCTCATGTTTGACTCCTGTGTGAGAGGAGCTTCCCGGATTGAGTAATTACAAGGTGGATATTTCATACCCTAGCACAAACACCTCAGTTAAGTTTTGATTGGCCTTGGAGAGTTTACCTCTCCACACCTAATCCAAGGCCCTAGCCTAAGCTATTGGTGAACCCTAGAAAAAGTGTTACTAGTATATTTTAGATTAGCACGTTCGTTTTAGGGGATTTTCTTACTCAAGGAATGAAAGTGCAACTGATGTTGTTTGAGACTCTTGCAAAAATGAAACTGATTAGAACACTGGAAAATAAAACTTTACACTAATTCTACAAATGAAAAAGAGTTTCAAGAAAGAAAATGCATGAACAAGCCTTCAAACATAAAGATGCAATCTTTTTTCCTTTCCATGCAAAATGCACAATGCAACTTTCGAGTGAAACAAAAGAGCAAATGAAAGGATTTTCTTTCTTATTTTTCTTTTGAAATGCTTTCAAGATGAGAAGAAAACACAACCCTATGCTAATTTCTTTTTCTTTTTCAAATAACAATGCAAAGCAAATGCAAAGAAAGAAAGAGACCTAAAAAACTAGTTTTTATTTTTTATTTTTATTTTATTTTCTTCCAATCAAAGCAGAACTAACAAAAGATGCTAAAAGAAACTGCAAAATACATGTTTCAAGGTAAAAATAATCCAAAAAAGCTAGGAAACATAGAGAGACGAGATGATTTTTTTTTTCATAAACAATATGAGCCTACAAACTATCTAAACCCCAAACAACATAAGCTTCTGGAACTTAGGAAGACCTAGGAACCACAAGTTTCCCATATAAAAAGGAAAATATTTTGAAAAAATTCTCCAAACAATAGAGATGCATGTTGTGCATGACTAGCTTGCATATGTATGCATGCTGCATATAATGTAGACCGTGTATGTATGGATGCTGTATATAATGTAGACCGTGTATGTACGTGTGCTGTATAGAGAACAAGGTGCGTACACCTCTGTAAATTTTCAAAAAAAAAGAAAAAGTTTGGACATACAACTTGGGAAAGGGAAGCTGGTAGGTACCTTGAAGGTGACCAAAGACCCAACCTGACTCAGAACACTAAAAAAACTCAGAAAGAAACTGAAAATCAAATATAACCAAGATCTCCCACTAAGACCCTAGAGAGATTCCTTAGTGGAGTCGCCAATTCTATTAGCGAGGAAAATCCCCCTATACTGGGTCGAGGTACAAGCATAGCACTGAATTCCTTTAAAAGACATTTCTATTCCTAAGCCACCCGAAAACTATCTAAAATGAAAGACAAGAGAGATGAAAGAAGATCAGTAGGTGTACCTTTGGTCGTTATGGCTGGTGTAGACCTCTTTCGCCTTTGCAACTTCTTAGATTGCAGGTCTCCTCTCAAAGCTGACCTGCAAAAATCTTACGAAAACAATGCTACAACACATACAATCTCTACTTATCACTTTCAATGTTAATATATAGACATAAATGCATAAATCAATAAAAGCATATAAACAATGTTTTGGGACAGAAAATAACTCTTTTATTCCATATTAAGATAAAAGAGATTACAACCTTTGTCGGTAATCGGTCCATGAACCAGGTCCAAGATCCTCTATCGTGGCTCCAAGTGCATCAATCCCATGCAAGATTCTCACAACTAACTTATCACTTTGGAAAGGAGAAAGGGTTGTATAAGGAGAAAGGGCTGGAGGGGAATGTTGAGGCCAAAACTTAGAATAGGATGCAAAACTTGGGCTAAGAAGGGGAAGGGATTTTGGTAGAGTTTTCTTATTCTCCTTCTTGTTGTTGTAAATGAGACCCCAAGACCTTTTTTTATATGACAAAAATATGGTTATTCGGTTTGGGGACGGGATACAATGGGTAAAATGGTTGGGAAACTCTCTATATCCCGTAAACTCCGCCGAATTCCTTGCAATTTTATATTTTTTGCAATTTTTGGAGGTAAACGTGGGCTATCTAGTATGCAGATCACGTATGTATGCGAGCTAACTAGTATGCAACACACGTGTGTACGCGGGCTATTAGTTCAGCAGAACACATACATTTTCCAAAAAATAGTTTTTTAAGAAGAAGCCTCAACAATATTTTGGAAAAATATGTAAGTTGAAAGGCCAATGTCATGTATGCATAGGTGAGGCATTTTTGGACTATAACGAGCATCCTACATTTGGTCTACCTTCACATGGTCACCATTCCCATGATCAATGTCATACTTCTTCCCATGCAGGAGCTAATATTTCCTATTTAAGCTAACATTCATCACTCCATGCACATGACCCTTCATGTAGTGGGGCATCCTCTTCATATGTGGCTCCCTTGAACCATAATCCTTGTTATCCTTTTCCTAGACCTCTTTTAAGACCCTTGGGAGCATAGGTTCCTGTGCATCCATCTCATCCTAATCAAGTTCCACCTAACCCTCCTCCCCAAGGGAAGGTCTATGCCTAACAAAATGTGACCAAACTTTCGAATGCACAACATAATAATAATAGAAAGAAAAATAAGGGGAAGAATAAGGTGAACAACCAAAACCAAGGGCCTAGGGGCAATTCCCCTAATCAATATATGAACCCCAAGAGAAACCAAAATCCATATATCCTAATCAAATACTCAATAATCCTCTAAATCAAGGAAATAATCCTCAACTCCAAACTAACCACCATTTTTCATTTTGCATAGTTTAATAAGATTACACACATCAATTTCCTATTAAATTGAAATCCCATTAGTTGTGAAAATAAGTAGCTAAATGTGAGACTTCCAACACCTCTTAAGGTCAAGCAAGCATTTAACCTACCCCTTCTCTTCCTTCCTAACCAATTATATTGTAAAACCCCTTCCCACTACAATACACCAGACCTTTTAAATAAGTGGAATTTTGAGTTAATCCAAAAAGAGTTAAAGTTAACACATCTAAGGCATCAATCTAAATGAAATCAAGAGATTAGTAAAAATTAATGCCTTGCTCAAATTGAAAATCATTGGCTCATCCCTAGTTTTTAAAGTACATTTTCCCAAGATGTACACTGGATTTCATATAAACAAGCCTTAATTGAAATGTTTTAATTTTTCCAAAGAGTATAAAAATGCAATAGGCATTCTTTTTAAATGAAAGTTTAAGGCTTGTGGAAAAAATATTCTTTATTGAAATCAAAATTTATCTGCTCATTTCTATTATTTGATATGTGCTCTTTTAAGGCACATATTGAATTGTGTATGAATAAGCTTTTAATTGAATTATTTCAACATGCCAAAGAGTATAAAATTATGAACATGGTATGATTTTTAATGAAAGTTTAAAACTTGTAAAAATTTGATGCATTATTCAAATTCAAAACTGTCAGCTCGTTTCCACTTTTTAAAATGTAATATTTCAAGGCGTAGATTAAATTTCTTAAAATTTTACTTTTAGTTAAATGATTTTAATTCGCCAAAACGATCAATCAATTCATTTACACACATAAGACAAAATATTGACGAGAGTGTCGAAACATGATGATAAGCCAAGTTTGAGCAAACAAAGACATGAAACCACTTCGAGTAAGTCCAGATGAGTGTGCAAGTGATCAAAAAACAAAAATACTCAAATGGCACAACCATTATGCGTGTGAAGAAAATGTGATGAAACAACAAGTTTAGATGACGCAACAATCCCATCACCGAAATCATAATCATTAAGCTAGGTGCATGCATGAAATTTGACTAATGAATTTATTTTAATGACATCACATCACCAAGTCATCGTACTATGAAAGATAAACCAAAATAATTTATTATAAGAAGCAGACAGAACCAAACAATCAAAGAAAGGAAAACCATGAAATCAAAATCAAATATAAGAGAAGGCAGTAATTTCCAAAATTTAAAAGCAGGCCCCTTTATTTTTGCTAAAATTTAAGGGGGGGTTGTTGAGGCCTATACAAATTGCGTCACGTTGGGAGAAATAATTATCTCTGTCTAAAATTACCTAAAAGACTTATCCACACCTATTGTTAAAAATAAGCTCAATTTTAACATCCCCACTATAATCCCTAGTTTAATTGATTCTTATGTAGATATAATATGTGGCTACGACCAAGCAATGTAATATGCGAATTGTATTTCTATGTTTTTATAATAAAAATGTGATGCAAGCTTCTAAGGGGACATGGACAAGAGATGGGATATGAATTAATCTAGAAGAGAGGGGAGTGTATAGGATAATGGCCAAGAGGTGTCCAAGGGGAAATTCCCCATGTATATTAATCTAACCCATTTTCCCTAAATTTTCTATTTGTTTATGAACCTTCCCATTTATAATCAAGTGTTCCCAAAGCCAATCATTGAATAAATGTAAGAGGGTGCGTATGAGTATTCACATCCCATAGTTATTGGACACATGGGGGTTGAGTACAATCAACTCGGGGAAGAGTGTGAGTCAAGAAAGGCAAACCAAAGAGATGAAATTTGTATGGGTCGGGGGAACAATTTTACACATGGAGTTTTTATGCACGAGGAGAAAGTAAAGATCAAGAAAGAGAGCTTGGATCTGGTGCAGCCATGGAGGGTGAATTATAGAGAAAGCTGTAAAGTATTTGGAGCTGGAAATTGAAGAACCAAGTTGTCAATCCCGAAGAGTGAACTCTTTTGTGAGTTGCACTAAAACAAAAAGTGTTTGTTGTTGGTTTGCCCGTAGTTCTCCTAGAAACAAGTTCCCTTGAGTTCCCAATTGAGAGATTCCTGGTTACCTGTGCCATAGATACCCTGATAAATAAATGGGATGCCTGAGGGAATGAGATCAATGAAGGTGTTCATTCCTTTGGTTGGGCAGGTCAAGGGGAAGAGAGCTAGTGGAAAATAGGGATAATTGTAGGAAGATATCAATGGGTTGTGAGTTTTCTGATATGTGAGTGGACAATGAGAGACCACTCTATTTTGTGGATTACTAGCCTCAGCTCAGGGGTGTCTGACTATTGATATTTGGAACAATCAACCTATGGTTGGGTGGAACATCCGTCCCAAGCAGCTGGTTGAACAACTCTCATTTAAAGATAAGTGTTTTATCTTGTTGCTGAGTTATTTACATGTGTTATTGTTGTGCTTGAACTCTGTGTAAATGAGAACGATATATATGGTATTGTAATGAGTATTTTAGCTGCATTTCATGCTGATTATTAGCATGTTGTAGATGCTTTTATTTTATTGTTGTAGACAATAGCTGAATCTATTTTAATTCGTAGTTGAAATCTGTAGGAAATCAATTAGCTATAAATTAATTAATTTAGTTATCAAAACTTTTTGTTTTATGAGTATTTCACACCATAATGTCCCTCCGGTGGGTTGGGGGACGTTACAATAATGTATCAAAGATTTTGGTTCAAGGACCGGGCTTGTATCGACCAATATGGCTGTAAATTCATGGAATTCATTGTTATAGATTTTGTCTGTGACAAATTGGGGAAAAACAATTAAGAACGGAGAAAAATCCCCAATTTCGTGAGTGAAATCCAGGTTTAGATGACTCTGCACTATTTAAGAGGTTCCATGCAGCCAAGCGATGAAGTTACATGTCAAAATTTGACCTGAAAAGGTCAAAAATTGAGTTTTAATGGCTTCCTGTAGAGTTGCAAGCAGTTTGGTGAATCAACAGCCGAGATCGCGTTTTATCTCAAGATCAATGACCAAGATTCACCTTGATAAATTTAAAAATTTGCAAAGGTTCAACCGTTTTGAAGGTTGATCAAATCAACGACCAAGATTCAATTTCGGCATTTGGAAGTTGAAGGAGATCGACGGTCTAGATTTTCTTGAACTGAGATAATTGTTTTTCTAAGTGTGAGGTTCAACAACAAAATCCGTCGATGACCGATGGTTAGATCAACGAGTTTGGTTAAGTGTTCGAAATTAGCCAAGATGGCTGATCATTGACAAAGTTTGAAGAAGTTGATACAATCAATGACCAAGATTCATTTCGTGGGTTGTGAAATAGATGAGATCGATGGTCTAGATTCGATTAGAGAAATGTCAAAAATTTGTTGAGTGTTAAAGTTCACCAAGAGAAATCGTCGACGGACAAAGGTCGGGTTGGAGGAAAGGGTGAAGATTTTGGTTCAACCATAATACATCTCTGACTTCTGATGGTTGATGGTTGGGGGTTGGCCGAATCCACCAAAGTGTTATCAATTGCTAATGGAAGTCATTGATGAACTAAGGGCCGGTGGTCAAAGGTCGACCGAATTCGAAGAAGTATTTCAAATTGGGAAAGAGAGGTCATCGATGACCAACTCACCAATGGTTGGGTGTCGAACTAATTAAACAAAGTGTTCAGGTCATCCAAGAGAATCGACTGATGGATGATGGGGGAAGAGGATAATGATTTCATAATCCATGTGTCATGCCACATTAATATCCACGTGTCATGCCACGTCAACCAACAAAAGTGGATGATGGTCAGGTTGACTGATTTGGGAAAGTGTCTTTGATATTTATCAGGGATCACCAATCACCAATGTCCAACGATCGAATCGACTGATTTAAGAGTGGTGCAGAAATCGGTTGTTGGGAAATGGGTCGATGGCCGACGGTCGTGTCGACAGATCAGGGAAAGTGTCGATCGTCGATGGCTGATAGATTTAGATCAATGATAGTTGTTTCTCTTGATTTGATATCAACGAACAAGATTTAAATACTATTATGGTAGTAAAACAATTTGTTTTATGTGAAATTTTTGTGGTTTTTGAAGGTCATCTACTTGCGGGGCATTTTTGAGGCCCTAAATGATGTTTTTATCCAGTCAAAAACCCACGAGAACACAATGTACCTTGGTACATAGTGTAGCAAGGTAAACTTTGTCTTTTCATCTTAAATAAAACAACTTGGAGAGAGCTATCCAATGAGCTAAATGGTTTGCAAAACATAGCTTGTATGAGAAAGTTACAAACAAAATAGTGAGGGTAAAATTTTGGCGCCAATTTTACTTCCATAGGGCATAAATCCATGCTTAGAGGTCCATTTGGGGCACAAGAGTAGTCAATGGAAATATTATGACCTATAGAATCTAGCCATGGAGCTAGATTTGGGTTATGGGTACCTGAAAATGCACAGGAAGAGAAATAAGACACCTGTAGCATGCTGGGTAAAACAACCTAAACTTCTCCGAACAATAATTTTCAGCTCAGAGCTCAGATTTGAGAAAATAAATATTCATTGGAAAGGTATTGAGGACTGGAAAGGTATTGAGGACTGGAAGATATCTGCCAACCCATAATTTTTATTTGGACAATAAAATTTCTTAGAAATTAATAAATAGATTTCTGTTGTAGTAAAAGAGTGAAATTGACATGTAAATGTTGTAACTTTTCGCTCATAACTCAGATTGAGGCATGATTATAGCCGTTGGAAATATTTTTTAGAGAGGGATACCTAAAGGGAATAATAATTTGAGTTGGTGTAATGTTTCCTTCATAAAACGATGAATAAATAACCTATATTTTGATGGATAAAATGTTTTATTGTATGCATGTTCTAACAATAATTATTACATGCATGTTTCTTGCAGAGTTAAAGGTACATGAAATCAAATTTGGTTCTTATATTGGGACCGAAGTTATGGAATATGATCAAGAATCTTACAACCATGAGGAATAGGTAAGAGGTCTGCATGTCAGCATTGGGAATGCTGAGATAGAGTCAAATGGAAGGAGAGATATGAAATATTTTGTCACTATGAGAAGTCTGTATAGAGAACTGTAGAGCTATAGAGATGATAATGAAATGATTATGAAGGCTTAGGAAGATGTTCTTCAGAGATTGAACATGTTGCATAAGCAAGTCAACAAGGAATCTAGCGCCAAGAAGGCAGGTAGTGCTAGAGAAGTGTCAACATCAATATCCCATAGCAAAATGGATGATCATGGGAATGATATGAAATCAAGGAGCAGGAGAAGGCACCATCATTATACAAGGAAATCCACTAGAATAACTCATGCAAGTTCAGGGCCAGAGAACATCCCAAGTGTGTCTCTTGTTTGGAGGAAAATAATAAATCCTGAGGCATACATATTGCAAGGTGAACTCAGGAAAATTAAGCCACCAAATTTCAATGGTGAGCATAGGAAAGGAGAAGTAGCCAAGGCCTACCTATTGGAAATGAATAAATATTTCCAGTTGTATGATTACCCCTCCTGGGTAGAAGCTATAATTTCCACCTAGAACTTGCAAGGAAATACATCCATGTGGTGGGATACTCTTAAGCAAGCCAAGAACCTTGAAGAGAAGAGGATCTCATGGAGGCAATTCAAATGATATTTCCAAGAGAAATATCTGTATGAGGATTACTATGAAAGGAATATGAAAGAGTTATTTGAACTTAAGTTGGGAACCACGACAATGGAGGAATATGATAAGAGGTTCTTTGAATTGTTAAAGTATGTTGACTTCATCAAGGATGAGAAAATCAAAATCCAAAGGTTTCTAAGTGGGTTACCCTCCTTCTACAGTGACAAGATTTAATATGACAACTCCAAAACCTTGGAAGAAACCATAAGGAGAGCAAGGAATATTTACGAGCAAAGTAAAGGAAGGCCAATTTTCCAAAAATCTTGGAATGACAAGATGCAAGGGAAAAAGGATCAAAGGCATAAATTTTTTAAGCCACCCCTTTTCAAAAATAATTCCCCAAAAAATCAACAAGGTCAAGCAACCCAAAATGAACACAAGACTGCAGATTCATTTGGGAAAATGCCAAGGCAAAAAATTGTTCAATGTTTGAGATGTGAGGGAAATCACTTATATAGGGACTTCCTCATAAAGGATAAATAACGAGGATTTTCCACAACATTGAGGAGGCTGAAACAATGGAGGCCATGAGAAGGAACATGCTAAGGGTTTATGCAACATTGGACAACAAGCAAGCAAAATATCAATCCCCCATGATCGAAGTGAAAGGTAAGATTGATAACCAACCCATATAATTTTTAATTGATTGTGGAGCTAGCCATAGTTACACAAATTCTAACATTATTGACATATTTCACTTCAAAAGAAGTAAGCATAAGAAATCTGGGTTAGTTCAGTTAGCCACATGAGCTAAGAGAAAGATCAATGAGCTGGTTAAATATTGTCTGATAGACATGAATGGAATCAACACATAGGTGGATGTAAACATCATACCATCGGGTTCATACAATTGTCTAATTGGCATGGATTGGTTGGAAAAGCACCATTCTGTCCTAAACTGTTACAACAAGACAATCACATGTCTTGATGAGGAAGGGAATCAAGGAAAGATTCAAGGAATTCTGAGAGATATAACTGTTAGAGAGATTTCAGATATGCACTTGAAGAAGAGTTTTAGAAAGGGATGTCATATTTTTCTAGCCCATATGGAAGAGGCAGCCAAAGATAAAGTGGAAAACATTGAAGTCCATTTGTTCTTAAGGGGTTTTGGATATGTTTTTAGAGAAATCCAAAGATTTCCACCAAAGAGAGACATTAATTTCTCTATTAATTTGGTGCCAGGAGCTTCCCTAGTGTCCAAGATACCTTATAGAATGGGCACAATAGAATTTAAGGAGTTGCAGATGCAACTTGAGGAGTTGTTAAAGAAGGGGTATATACGCCTAACTGTGTCACCTTTTGGAGCCCCAGTTATTTTTGTAAAGAAGAAATATGGAATCTTAAGGCTGTGCATTGATTTCAGACAATTGAATAAGGTCACCATAAAGAACAAGTATCAATTCCCAAGGATTGATGATTTGTTTGATTAGTTGAAAGGTGCAAGGATATTTTCCAAGATTGACTTGAGATCATGATATCATCAAGTAAGGATAAAATAAGAATACATCAACAAGACAACATTTAGGACAAGAAACATGCATTATGAATTCACGATAGTGCCATTTGGACTATCAAATACCCCAATTGTCTTTATGTGTTTGATGAACAAAGTGTTCAGGGAGTACCTGGACAAGTTTGTAATTGTGTTCCTAGATAATATACTCATCTACTCTAAGTTAGAAGAGGAACATGAGCAACATTTAAGAATGGTGTTGCAAGTTTTAAGAGATCATAAATTGTATGCTAAACTAAGTAAGTGCATGTTTTATCAAAAGAATAATCACTACTTGGGGCATATAATTTCAGTATATGGGATAATAGTTGATTTTGCGAAGATAGAGGCCATTAGAGGATGGCTAGTGCCAAAGAATGTGACATAGGTTAGATCATTTATGGGTCTTTCCCGTTATTACTGAAGATTCATAAAAGGATTCTCAAAGATTGCAAGTCCAATCACTTCTTTGAAAAAGAAGGGAGTGGAATTTTAGTGGACTTCCAAGTGTGAAGAAAGATTTCAACAGTTGAAGGAAATTTTGACAAGTGCGCCCATATTGAAGATTACATATCCAAATGAATATATTTTTGTGTGCATCGACGCATGCAAGGAAGGGCTTGATGGATTTCTTAGTCAAAAGGACCATGTGGTATGCTATGAGTCCAAAAAATTAAAAGAGCATGAAATAAATTATGCTACCGATGATCTAGAATCAATAGAAATTGTACATGCATTGAAAATGTGGAGGAATTACCTCATGGGTAAGAAATTTGAGGTAATAAAAGACCAATATGGTCTGAATCATTTGTTTGGACAACCAACACTAATTGCTAGACAAACTAGATGGTTGAAATTTCTGAGTGAATATGACTTTGAAATTAAGCATATTTAGGGAAAGGAAAATCAAGTGGATGATGCACTCAATAAGAGAGCTCATGAAGTGCATGTTGCAACCATCAACATGTATATGACTAATTTGAAGGATCAAATCGTTGCAGTAGAAAATTCAGATAACAATTGTTTAAAAATAAAAGAGATATTACAACAAAGTAATTTTCAGCAGAAATTTATTTCTTATGAGCTGAAAGAAGATGGAATTCTCATGTACAAAGATAAGGTGTATGTGATGAATTCCAGTGAGGTGAAAAATGCAATTTTGAAGGAAATGCATAATGTGCCATATGTCAGGCACCCAAGTTATTAGAAAAAAATTGCAACTATAAGAAGCCAATACATTTGGTTGGGAATGAAAAAGGAAGTGGCTGATTACACAACCATATGTATAAAATGATAAAAGATAAAGACATAGCATAGGAATCCAAAAGGTTTTCTACAACCATTTCCCATTCTAGAATGGAAGTGGGAAGTTGTCACAGTTGATTTTGTTACTAAGTTTCTCAGAATAGTGAAGCAACATGATTCCATCATGGTGGTGGTGGATAAATTGACGAAGGAAACACATTTTATTCCAGTAAACACTACACACAAGGCAACAAATATTGCATAACTATATATGAAAGAAGTTGATAAGATACATGGAGTGCCTAAGGAAATAGTTTCAGATAGAGATCCAAAGTTTACTTCGAATTTTTGGAAAGGTTTGTTCAAAGTCTTTGGAACAAATCTAAATATTAGTACAACATATCTTCCAGAGTTAAATAGGAAAATAAAAAGGACCAACAAGATAATTGAGGACATGCTTAGAATGTATGTGATGGATCAACCATCAAAGTGATAAAATTATATTCATTTAGTGGAATTTGCATACAATAATGGGTATCAAGCCTCATTGAAAATGTGTCCATTTGAAGCATTGTATGGAAGAAAATGTAACACACCAATGAATTGGGATAATCTAGTAGACAAAGCAGTTGTTGGACTAGAAAAGGAAATGGAAGAGTAGATGGAAAAGATAAAGAAAAATTTAAGGGTTGCCCAGGATAGGGAGAAAGTTATGTGGACAAGAACAAAGTTTTCAGAGATTTCAAAGTGGGAGAACATATGTTCTTAAAAGTAAAGGAAAAGAGAAGTTCGATAAGATTAGGAAGTTGCCCGAAGTTGGCAACAAGATATTGTGGAACTTTTGAAATCTTAGAAAAGATAGGGCCAATTGCATACATGTTAGCATTACATACATCCATGAGAGTACATAATGCATTTCATGTATCATTATTAAATAAATATGTTCCTGACCCTATTCACATATTTGATTGGAATGTGATCTAGGTGGAGCATGAAGGGCATTTTTTGGTGGTACCAGTATGCATCCTGGATCGAAAATTCAAAGTGCTCAGGAACAATGCCATAGGGATGGTAAAGGTTCAATGGACCTTCTACGGTCTTGAATATGATACATGGGAGAATGAAGAAAAAATGCTGGAAGAACACCCAGAAAGTTTTGAAAAATTTGAAGAAAATGGAATTCAAGACTCCTTTTTGAGCAACTAGAGTTTTGGAACCACATATTAGATTCCTAGCCAGCTGTGCCGAGGACCTTGATAAACAAATGGTTCATTCCTTGGGTTAGCCTTGATAAATGAATGATACATCCCTTAGGTTAACCGTGATTAACAAATGGTACATTCCTTGGGTCGACGAGTTGAGAGGAATGAGAGATTACAATTAGAACTACTGATGGAGTTGTTAAATTGTAGAATTTTTATTTCTAAGTATTGTGATGTAAATTGGCATATATGTATATCGACATAGTGTGCACCGAGGATGGAGACAATTGTAGGGGAGAGTTTTATGACCCAAGGGGGGCATATATATGGCTAAATGTATATGATATGACCCCAAGGGGGGGGCATATATGGGCCTAAATGTACATGTAATGTGTAAATACATATGTAATAGGGTCAACCTAGTGATAAAGGGGCCTCATGTGCAAGTGTGAATAGCTATATATAAGAGATCATGTATTCATTATTAGGGGGAAATGGGAAGTATGAAAGGTAATTGGTTATTTGGAGGGGGTTCCCTTATTCTTTAAGGAGTTATTGTGTGACATATCTATATTGGAGTTGTGCTCCACGTTGACATTCTGTACATGGTGTGTACTTCTATTATTTTATGATATTTTGAGTATTTGAATCACAACATTTGGTATTAGAGCTCAAGATCTTGGGGTTTTGATGCTACACCTGAGACACCTTAGAATTTTCACTATATATATTTTTTCTATGGTGTTTCATAAGGAACCCCTTGGAGGATATTTAGTAGATGGATCAAGGTAAGTGGGGTAAAAATTTCAGCTCCTGAGGCCTTATACTTTCAGAGACATAGCCTGTGTAAGATAGGGTTTTGAAATCATCTTGAATTTAGTCATCTCATAATTTTCGCTATAAATTTTTTTATGTAAGATTTAAGACCCTAAAATATGAAGGATATTCATAGAAATTATTAAGGTATATGTGATAAAAATTTCATATTCTGGGTCATCCTAATTTTGTATATACACCCTGTGTAAGATAGGGTATTTCACTAGTCCTATTGACTAGTCTCAAAAGGTGTCCCGTGTTAAACAACCATAACGTCTTCATAGAGGATCCAAATTGAGTGAGACTAGTTGCATTGAATAGTGGACAAGCCATAGTATTTCTAGTATAATTTTCAGAATTTTATATCAATTATTGTGCACGGGGCACGTTGTACAAGTGATGTCTCCTAGAAAGGCCAAAAATCATTAAGGTGTGGGGAAGTTACCATAACTTCCACTTGGCACATCCAATTTTGGTCAGACCTGTTGCATTGTAGAGAAGAAATTTCAGAGTACCACATGTCGAAATTTCATAATAAAAAGGTCCAAAATTGCATATATACATCAGAAGTAGGGTCAGCCAGGAGGACAGGCTCCAAATCAAGGTTTCCAAGGTATGTTGACTTAAAAGTATCATAAATTTTGATTGGAATGTCTGATTGAGCTAATTCAAAATACATTGGAAAGATAAAACATAGAAGAGAATATTGGAACAAGTATTATAACTATTTGAGACATTTATCCTTAATATACGGAGATTGGAAGTCAAGGATTGGGGTTAGACCTCAATTAAGAATCAATGACAATACCTAAATTTACAGGAGATGAAGATAAAGATGAAATCAATCCTATGGAATGGTTGAAGTTGGTAAAAGAATATAATATGACTCCTACGAAGGCAATATATTATTTTTTTTATGAATCTTGAAAGTGGTGGATGAGTGTTGATCAAAATACTAGATGGCACTGCACACGGGAAGAATTTGAAAAACTCTTCTAAGATAAATGGATTAAGGATACAAAAATGGAGGAATTGTATAGAATTCAAGATGAATTAAAATAAGCAAAGGAAGAGATTAAGAATAAGGGTGAGGAGCTATCTGAGATACGATACCTTAATGAATCACTCATTAAGGAGATTAAGAACTTAAAGCAAGAAAATAATAGTAAATTAAAGTGGGAAAATGATGAGTCAAGGGAAGATTTGAAAAAGAAAGATGAATAGATATGTAGATTACGAAACCATAATAAAAAACTATTGGATGAGGTCAAGAGATTGAAAGAAGAAAAGAAGAATTGTCCAAATCAAGAAGAAAGAAGGATCTTGGATGAAGAATCTACCAAAAGACTAGAATATGAAATTTGCATGAAGGTTGAGGAATCCTTAAATAATGATAAGGTAAAATCAGAAATACAAGCCAAAATTGAAGAAGGACGTCAAAATTTGTTAGATGGGATCACATTGTAGCTTCAAAAAGATAAAGAAGACAAGATTCAAGAAGGTCAACAAAAGAAACTTGAAGAATTTGAACTCCATCTAGAGGATGTACATGGTATTATCTTTAAGGCTAGAGTAATCAAAGACTAAGCAAAGATGATTGGGGATTCCATTATCGTTGAAAAGAAGATAGATGAAATGCATGTGCAGAGTGAAGGAAGACCATCAAATGTGAAACCATATCGACACCCTCATTACCAAGAAACATTTCAAGAAAGACAAGAAGGACAATATCAACATTATGAAGGAAGAAGATGGAATACTTGTCAATATTCATGGAACATGGCATCACCAAACTACTCTTCAACAAGCTATTATCAGAGACCAACAATGACTAAAAATTGGAGAAGATTCAACAAAAATACATGGAATCAAAGGAAAAAAATTATTCAACAACTAGACACCAAGGATTAATACCGAAAATAAATTATTTTGGATGGATAAATCATCAAACATGGAATGAAGAAAGCAGGAACATAAGAAAATCCTATTACTTAGTTTCATCACATGTGAAGCCTTTAAATTCAAATCTTTGAGGACAAATATTTTTGAAGGAGGGTACTATGTTATGACCCAAGGGGGACATATATATGGCTAATTGTGTATGATATGACCCCAAGGGGGGCATATATGGGCCTAAATGTATATGTAATGTGTAAATACATATGTAATAGGGCCAACCTAGTGATAAAGGGGTCTCATGTGAGAGTGTGAATAACTATATATAAGAGATCATGTATTCATTATTAGGGGGAAATGGTGAGTATGAAAGGTAATTGGTTATTTGGAGGGGGTTCCCCTATTATTTAAGGAGTTATTGTGTAACTTATCTATATTGGAGTTGTGCTCCACGTTGACATTTTGTACATGGTGTGTACTTCTGCTATTTTATGATATTTTGAGTATTTGGATCATAACAGAGGGGGAATGTAACATCCTCACTATAATCCCCAGTTTAATTGATGCTTTTGCATATATAATATGTGGCTACGATCAAGAAATGTAATATGCAAATTGTATTTCTATGTTTTAATAATAATTATGTGATGTCAGTTGCTAAGGGGACATGGATAAGAGATGGAGGATGAATTAATCCACAAGAGAGGGGAGTGTCTAGGATAATGGCCAAGAGGAGTCCAAGGGGGAATTACCCATGTATATTAATCCAACCCAATTTTCCTAAATTTTCTATTTATATATGAACCTTCCCATTTTTGATTGAGTGTTCCCAAAGCCAATCATTGAATACATATTAGAGGGTGGGTATGAGTAGTCACATCCCATAGTTATTGGGCACATGGGGGATGAATACAATCAACTTGGGGAAGAGTGTGAGTCAATAAAGACAAGCCAAAGATAGGAAATTCGTATGGGTTAGGGGAACATTTTTACACATGGATATTTTGTGCATGAGGAGCAAGTACAAAACAAGAAAGATAGCAAGAAAGAGAGCTTGGAGATGGTGCAACCATGGAGGGAGGATTATAGAGAAATATGGAGTGTATTGGAGCGTATTTGAAGCTGGAAATTGAAGAAATAGGTCAAGCCTGAAGAGTGAACTCCTGTGTGAGTGGAACTAAAACAAAACGTGTTTATTGTTGGCTTGCTGGTAGTTTTCCTACCACCAAGTTCCCTTGAGTTCCCAAATGAGAGATTCCTAGCCAAAGAGATCCTGATAAATGAATGGGATGCCCGAGGGACTGAGATCAGTGAAGGGGTACATTCCTTGTGTTGGGCAGGTCAAGATGAAGAGAGCTGGTGGAAAATTGGGATAGCTGTAGGGAGATATCAGTGGGTTGTGAGTTTTTTGAGCTGCATGTGGACAATGAGAGACCACCCTCTTTTGTGGATTACTAGTATCAACTCGGGGGTGACTGGATGTTGAGATTTGGGACAATAAGTCTATGGTTGGGTGGAATGTCCATCCCAAGTAGATGGTTGCACAAATCTTGTTTAAAGATAAGTGTTTTATCTTGTTGTTGAGTTATTTACATGTGTTATTGCTGTGCATGAACTCTGTGTAAATGAGTACGATCTATATGATTTTGTAATGAGTTGTTTAACTGCATTTCATGTTGATTATTAACATGTTGTAGATGCTTCTATTTTATGGTTGTAGACAATAGCTAAATCTATTTTAATTCATCGCTAAAAGCTACAAGAAATCAATTAGTTGTAAATGAATTAATTTAGTTATCATAAACTTTCATTTTATGAATATTTCACACCGTAATGTCCCCCGGGTGGGCTGGGGGATATTACATCAATGGTTGTATATATATATATTAATTATGGGTAGCACCATATGTTTATGAATTTAAAAGATATTCTCACTAAGCACAAACATCAAGTAACTGACAAACCAACTCTTTTATCCAAACTGTGAAGTTTAATTTTCCTTTTAGACAAATATTATAAAATTTTGTTATGAATATAGCTAGAAGAAACAAGATTTTATACAAAAATATATATTGCAATCAATTCAATTCATCTTTCTATTAACCTGACATTGCTTTGCTACCAAAGAGCATCAATATTCCTGAAGAACTTACCTTAGCATCACGTACATATTGACCTACTTCCATTGAGCATCCATAGCCTAGACGAGTTTACATACACTTCCCATACTTTTAGTGTCTTTCAATTTCTTAGTTTATTGAAATCACCCTTTAGATACAATTTTTTTTTTTCAATTGGGTGTATAAGAAGCGGGGTGATACAAAAGTTATTTTGATTTTATGCTCTTCTAAGTGCTTTGGGGAAAAATCCCCCTAGTTAGGGTCTAATGGCTAAGCAGAGCAAGGACTACTTGAAAGACATAAACTGACCTATTCTTACCCAATCTCACAAACCCTAATGATTTATTTTAAATAAGGGAAACATGAAAAAGATGAATAATGACACCTTGTATCCTTTCGTTTGTAGTAGATCCCTTTTGTCCATTTCTTTCTCCTAAGTTGTAGGTCTCCTCCCAAAGCTGACCTGAAACAACACATAAAGCAATCTACAAGAGCATATATGCAATCATTATTAACATAAACATGTACTAATTCTCATGGAATAAGCTATAAACATTCAAAATTATTCACAAGAACATAAACATAGGAATTGGGAAATAAAATCTCTCCTTTATTGATAACATACAAGGAAGATTACAACCAAAATATTTAATCTCGACACCACTCTACAAACCTCATATGGGTTCCTCCAATAAGAATCCAAGTGCATTAATCCCACAATCACTAACAAATCCTCACAATAAACATGCAAAACAAAGGGGTTTGATGGATTGCATACATAGGATGAAATAATGATATTGCTGAGGATGGATACTCAGAACTCGATGCATAAGCTCAGAGAGAAAGAAGGAGAAATGTTAGGGTCCTAAACCGCACATAGGTAGAACAATATATTCGGATGTAATTAAGGTCAATACTAATAAGGCCTTTCAATAAAATAGAATAAGTCGAATGTAAGAAGACCTAATAGAATCTTCCACTTCTAGAAGGATCTTCCTCTAGATGCTTCTTTTGATAGACATATTTAGTATAAATAGGATTCGAGGGTATGAGAACCCTAGCTTGGATATTATTGTAATAGAGCTCTACTCAATTGGAGGTTTCCCCCTCAAAGAGGCCCGTGAACATTGCTTTCAGAATCAAAATGCTATTTCTGTTGTTATTATTATATCATTTCAATGCTATTGTGGTGATTGTTCTGGTTTTATTGCTGTTATTCTGCCATTTCTAGCATTTTATTTCTGTTCTGCATACTTTTTATATCTGGTATATTACAAGTGGTATCAGAGGAATTTCCTCGGTAGAAACTGTGGATTAATTTTTTTTTCAGGGTAGAGACGTATTCCGATGTCTTTAATCCACATAGATCTATCGTTACACGCATAAACATGAGGTTGAGGGATTCATACACACAGGAAATACAAGTGGTACTTAAGTGCACATATGTTGACCACCCTTGTAACCCCTGTTGGTACCCCTTCGAGTGGTATCACATCAGACAACACCTGTGTATGGATCGACCTAGATTACCTGAAGCCCTCTTTAGATAAACCGATCGACCACCTGACTGCTATAGTGCCACCGAGAATAACACTCGAGAAGATACTCTCTAGTACCTGGGTAGTCGAGTAGTACAACTAAGGGTACGGTCTATCCTCCTTAGTTAGTGCCCTGAGATATTGGCCCAAGAACTACTGTTGGACCCCACATGTATATCAGAGAGCTCTAGCACAAGGAAAACCCTTGTCTGTAGAACCCTTGAATACCTAACCCTTGGGGATAAAAACATTAACAAATTAAAACAACCCTTGAATACCTAACCCTTTGGGATAAAAAACACATTAACAAATTAAAACAAACAAGATCTCTTACCGCGACAACTGCGGTTCGCTTGCCAAATAACTACACATTTCTTCCTAGTTAAGCATTTGGGTATTTCATTATCAAGCAGTTTTCTTTAGACCGGAGTATAACTCCGTGGTTGTTAAAAAAAGTCCTGAAATATTTGTAAATTCATTATTTAAGACCCATTCCATTGGATTCATCTCACCTATCACATTCAAGGTTATATATCATTTTTCAACAAAATTTCTTGACCCCACCCACCCCATTTCTCTCAGCTCTCATCATCATGGCCCATACCAGAAATAAGACCTGGGAAGGCTTACCAATACCTTGCAATCTAATTTCACCGATACCCAACAAGAAGTCAAACAACTTCACAAGCCACCTCACATCCATGCGCCATCAATGGAGAAAATCAAAGACCCATACCCATATTGAATCTGTTGTTTTGATGCTTGCACCAAGATGCATATCCCTAAAAATAACCCTTCCTCTTCCTCAACCCCACACACTGAAGGTGACCATTCCCCTCATTCCCATAACTTTCAACACCATCACTTTCAACGCGACTCATGCCTTCATGGTGAGGGACCAAATTTGATATTTAGATCCCACTGTTGTAACCCAAATGGAACATTATTTCTCTTTATAATGCATAATAGATTACTCTCGCCAAACTCTCGTATGGTGTTCTCCACCAGATCAAGAACATTGGCAATGGTGGCAATGGACAAAACTTCCCATCAAGGGTATATTTTCTTGGACACACTTTGTGGAAAAAATTTATGAACGCTTACACCGGACACCAAACTATTTAGGCCGCTTTGGACAAAGTTGAAACAATTAGGAACATTGGAAGACTTTATAGCTACTTTTGAGTGCCTCGAATTTTTTTGGACAAAGGGCATGTCTAATTCATTTTTCCAAGAGTGTTTTATCAGTGGCCTAAAGGAGGAGGTTAGGGATTATGTCCTCATGGCTCGGCCTCGAAGTTGGGTGGAGGCTACTAAAGAGATAAAGAAGCACAACAAGTTAAAATTCTCAAAACCGAAACCCTCCTTTATCCCTCGCGACTAAACTAGTAACCCCACTACTCTCCTAGCTTCCACTAAAGATCCAAAATTCGACCTGGGATGAAATGACTAACGCCAACTCAAAGCTCTTTTGTTATAAATTGTGATGAAAAATATTTCTGCTCCAAGTAAGGAACAAAATATTTTATGTCCATCTCAGAGGATATTTTGGAAGAGGGATGAAACTCCCCTTGTGTCTCGAGTTTCACCAACCACCGATATAATCCCTCCCTTAGATCCTCCCAAAGTAGAACTAGTCTTTTCCCCAAATTCTCTCACTGGATTCTCTACTCCCAAACCCTCAAGCTCATCTGCTACATCAAGCATAGGAAGGTCAATACTGTTGATAGTGGAAGCACTCCATAATTTTATTCCATATTGCCGCATTACTGTGAGAAACTCATTGCTACATCCATGTCGGGCCAATAATTCTTAAATCATGATTTCCAATTTCTGGTGGCTCCATGAAATGTGGAGGGCGCTAGGAAAATGTGCGTGCCTCCAAATTGGTGACTTCCACCTCAAATCTCATATGTTTAATTTGTATCGACATGGGCAATTATGACATTGTGTTAAAAGTGATTGGCTAAGGACTTTGGGTCCCATTCTCATGGATTTTAAAGAATTAACTATGCAATTAACCCAGGAGTGCCAACAATTCCAAGGAAATCACCTCTGTGGTCTACCTGAGATCATTGGGCTCCTATCAGATGAAAAAGATGCTAAAAGGTCATTTTGTTGTTATTTTCCAACTCCATGCCATACAAGCAACAAAGACAATTCTCGATGCCACAAGACCTCCAATCCATCCTTTCAAAACATCAAGTGGTATTTTCCACTCCTTAGGGACTCCCTCCTTCCCGTGTTCATGATCATTCCATCCCCCTTTGGTACGAAGCCTTCTCCCAATATCCGGTCTCTATCGCTGTTCCCTTTTCCTAAAAAATTAAATTGAGAAAATGATCCAAGAACCTTAACACAAGCAAGCATCCACCCTAGTATCAATTTGTTTCTCCTATTCTTCCCCTTGGTCATGGTCCTCAAGAAAGAAGGTTCTTGCTAATGTGTCCCCACTTCCATTCCCTCAACAAACTTACCATTAAAGACAAATTTCCCATCCCTATCATTGACGACCTCTTGGATTAATTGAGTGACACCTAGTTATTTACTAAACTCGATCTTCACTGCCACTACTAGATACATAAGGAAAGAGGCAACTATTCTAAGACTGCCTTTAGAACTCATGAGCCACTAAGTGAGTTTTTTGGTCACCTCAGCTTGTGTAATATCCTCCACCTACAAGCCTCATGAATCATGTCTTCCATCCTATCCTCATTTGTCTTAATTTCTTGATGATATCCACCTATAGAAAACCCGGGATGCACTATCTTGATCATGTGGATCAAGTTCACCATCTACTCTCTCAAAGACCAACTTTTCCCCGAACAATCTAAATGTGATTTTGGTACCTCAAAAGTAGAATACTTAGGTCATATAGTTGGAAAGGATGGCATCAGGATGGATCCTAAAAATATTGAATCTATGCAAGATCGGGCCTCACCGAAATACTCTCAAAAGCTTACGTGGATTTCGACAATCCTAAGTATTATCTCAAGTTTGTTAAGAATTAGGAAAGATTGCAGCACCTCTCACCATCCTAAAAAGAACTCCTTCACTTGGACTCAGCTCGCTGACGCTTTCAAAACTTTGAAGATGGCTATGTGCACCACTCAAGTCCTGGCTCTTCCTCGGGATTTCACAAAGACATTTGTCTTGGAATGCAATGCTTCGTGAGCAATTGTGTTGTCTCATAAGAGGGTCTCCGGCCATTCCTTTTACCGCTAGCAAATCAGTTCGGAAGAAATATGGGAAAATCAACGGCGAAAAGGAATACATATTCTACATGGCGTTGGATTCATGACGCTTCCCATCTTCCATTGGGGTACGCTTCCAAATTAAGACGTATTCATCAATGCCTCCTCAAGTATTTTCTGAACAACGCATTTCCTGCGAGCAAAAAAATGGTGACGCAAGCTTTTGGATATGATTATGAGATCATTTACAAAAAGGAAAAAGACAATGTGGTTATGGATGCACTTTCCCAAAGTATGAAGATGAAGGATCCCTTTTTTCTCTTTCCATTGTACTAGATCAGCTCCAAGCCATCCCACAGAATGGCTGGGGCTAATTTATCCCAAAAGTTTACAAATGATCCAAAAATTGCAACAATGCCCATCTTCCTAGGGCAATTTTGGCTCCATGATGAGCTCGACAGCGCCATTTGTATTTAAGCAAACAATCCAAACTTAAATCCATAGTACTTTCTCGAAGCTTCATGCTACACCCACAAATGGGCACTCAAGGTTTACCAAAAAACTATGAAAGGGTCAAACATTATTTTTTATGGGACAGTATGAAACAAGACATTCATAATTTTATAGCTGAATGTGATGTGTGCCAACACAACAAACGTGAAACAGTCAAATCTCAAGTAATAATTACACCGCTTCCGACTCCAATCGGGCTATTTGGAGGGGATATCTCTATGGATTTTACTACAAGCTACCCAAATCGGGAAATAAATTATCATCATGGTGGTTGTTGATTGCCTTCCAAGTATGTCACATGTGCTCTTCAAAACCCATTTGCAACATCCACAGTGGCTCAACTTTCATGGATCGTGCCTCGGCTTCATGGCAGTCGACGTATTGAGCTTCGGGACACAACCCAACTTTCACCACAATTTTTGGCAAGAACTGCTCTTGCCAAGGCACCTAATTGCATCTCAAAACAACTTATCATCCCTGCACTAATGGTCAAACAAAGTTGTCAATAAGTGTTTGAAAACATATTTGAGGTGCTTCCTTTTGGGAAAAGAAAATGTTGGGCTCAATGAGCCACTCCTAATGAATGGTGGTACAACACTTCATAACATAGAGCTACATGCATGACTCATTTTGAAGCAAAGTATATGGATAGAAGCTACCTTCATTTATCTCATACTTACTTGGTGTCCTCAAGGTCTAGGCGGGTTGACCAAACACCTATTATAGTCTAAGAGGCCATTCTTGTTGGAAGATTGTTGTTGTCATTGATGTCAACCCTAGTCATGGGTTTTGGACTGCAAGATTGATTAGCTGTATTTGGACATGAAGGAAAATGCGTCATGCGGCGTCAACAAATTCGTGATGGGATAGTACCAAGTCGCGGTAAAATCTGGATCTGCGGTTGAGTGGTAGCCGACTTTTACATTAATGCGAATTGAAAAAGGAAAGGCCTCAAAAGCCAAATTAAAGAAAATAATTACAAAATAAGAAAGCGTCAGTCATTCAAGAAAGGAAGTGACATAAATGTATAAATAAATATCATTATACATTCATTTGATACAAGTCTAATTTCGAGGGAAGAATATGAAAAGAATACGATTAAAGGAGGATGAAGTCTTTGCGATGTAGTTCTGTTGTATGCTTATTTTCGTGCCATCTTACCATTTTACTTTATAATTTTTTCTATATTCATTATAAACAAGCATTGTATTGAGAAGACATATCAAGGTACCTCCTCAAAATTTCAGCTCTTTATTCGCTATACTATAGATACAATCAGAATATAGGGTTTGCACCACCAAACTAGTCAATAAACACTGTGTTCTTGGTAAAACAGCCATAAATTTTTCATAGCTGCACTAAAAATGAAGTGGACAACTCCATTACGATTACGGACTTTAGTTTTGCACAGTTTTAACGATATAATATTGAGCCACAGGCATGCCGCATAAGTTGGGTCTTCCTCGAACATACTGTAATCGAATAAAGTTTCATTATCTCTCATTCTTTTGGCGGAAGGAAGGGAAAGGATAGAGAGTTCAAATATCTCTCTGATATTGGAGGATTGTATCTCCTGGAGTTTTATCCTCCTACATTTGGAATCAGAGCTACCTTTGGAAGTCATTACTTCCTTGAACAAAAACTACACATTTATTTCTCATATATATCAGGTAATGGTGTATTGTGGCATTGGTGTAACTCTATACTATTGTTCATTGCTCATTGGATATAATTGAATGGTTTAAGCATAAGTTGGAAAATGTTTTTAATTCAGAATTTCTGGATAATTCCATTCACCCCTCTCAAGATCAACACAATTGGCAAATGGAGCTTGCCTTCGTAACAGCTTTTAACCACTGAAGGAAAATCCTGAGCAAAGATATTTATCGCTTACATTTCAAATGGGATTCAAAAAATTTTATGGAAGAAATTATGGCTACCGGAGTGATAGAGTGAAAACTACCTAACATCTTTGGGAGTAGATATTTGGTACTCGGCCAAGAATGGCTATGTAATCCCAAATAATGCCCAACCGATCCAAATGAGAAGAAGCTATGAGTTGTAATTCAAAAGCCGTACATGTTATTCTAGCATCATTGACAACAACCATTTCTAGAAAAGTGATGGGATGAAACACTACTAAAGAGGCAAGGGACAAACTCAAGAATATATACGAAGGTGATCCAAAAGATAAGAAGGTCAAGCTTCAACGACATGAGCGTAATTCTGAAAATTTGAAGATGAATGAAAAGGAATATACAACATATCTCTTGGGAGTTGATAATGTTAATGCTATCGAGTATTAGGTAGCAGAGTTCGAGGAATCGCTAATAATACAAAAAGTAACAGATCTTCACTCTCTTGAAGTATGATGCTAAGGTTCCCCATTGAAGAAACTAGGGACGGACCAAAATGACAATGGATGAATTACATGGGACCTCTTATGGCATATGAAATGAGAACAGTAATGAAAGACCAGACAAACAATGAAGCAACCTTTAAATCCATAAAGAAGACAAAAAAAGACAAGGATAACGACTTTGATGAAGAAATATCAAATTTCGTAAGAAGGTTCCAAAGGAAGTGGAAGATAAAGGTAAGTCTCTCAAATGCTTTAATTGTGGTAGACAGGGACATATTGTTGAAAATCACTTTATAAAAAGAGAAGTCTCAATAATAAAAGAGCTTCTACTCCAAGAAACCCAGGATGATGAAACCAACCTTGATTCATTTTAGGGATACAAAGACAATGATGGAGGAGAAGTCATCTTCACAACCCAAGAAACCTAGGATGATGATCATAAGAATTCTATAGAAGAAGAAATAATTTGTGAATAATATTCATATGAAGAAACCAACCTGATTCCTTTTGGGGATACAAAGACAATGCGAGAGGAACAAGAAGATGAGAATCTTGAAAGTTGAAGCACGTTTAAACTGAAAATAGCAATTTTAGAAACACAAACATAATACTAAAAGGTGAATTGAGAAGTTGTGAAGAAGAGAATACAAACTTGAAAAGACCCACCATTAGCTTGAAGGACAAATTAGAAGATTATGAGAAATTGAAAGCAAATTTGGATCACACTGTGGAGCTACTATTGACAACAAAAGGTTGAAGAAGTTCAAAGCACTAAAAATTAGATGAGGACCTTTAAATCCATAAAGATCTCCAAACGACAAGACAGATCTAGATACAATGACAGCCTTTGAAGACAACAAAACAAGAGAAGGAAGCTGAAATGATGAAACCAACACTCCAACAAATTGAATAACAAGATAGAAAAATAGAATTTAAGGATCGAGACATCAAGAAGATCCTCTACCATCAGGCATGCATGGAATCATTATGAAGGAAAACTACAGAAGAATATATCATAAACCCATATGGACTACACCACAAACAATATCACTTATTCATGTATCAAAATTGCTTTGACATTGTTATAATTTGTGGAAATTTTGGACAATAAGGCAATCAATTGTAGAATCAATGAAAGAAATAACTATGCAAGCTACATGAATGGTGAAAATAGATATGAAAATGTTTGTAGACCTTCAACATAAATTATAATCCATTTGACCCATTAATGGATCAAAATATTGCCATAAGTGCAATAATCTTGGTCACAAAGCACGAGATTGCAGAGAGATGAAGGAAGATAATCATATGCCACCGTTTGTATGCTCAATCCAACATGGAAAAGGAAAGAAATTCCACACTAATGCTATTCGAAAATTTTCAATAGCATTAGTCAAGAAGAATGCAAAAGAAGAAGATGAATGGTTAATAGACATTGGGTGCTCATCTCATCTGACCTGAGATCAAAGCAAATTTGTCATCTTCTAGAAAAAGGTGGAATGTTGCATTTGGAGATGACTCATCTACCAAAATACTTGGAAAAGGAATTGTAAATATTGGAAGTGAATATGTAAAAGAAAAGTCCTATTGGTTGAAGATTCGAAGAATAATCTCCTCAGTGTCAAAAAATATGTGATCAAGGATACCTCTACGCTTGACTCCGTAAAATGTAAAATTAGAGAAAATAACTCGAGATTGGCAACCGCAACAAGAAGACCCAACAACACATACATACTCAGACATGAAGAAGAGAGATAGCTATTATGCTTCACACAAAATAATTCCAAGGAAGAAAAGTCCCAAAGACCAAAAATAAGGATGAAGTATTATTGAGTACAACATGTTTAGGGGGAGCAGCCAAAGAAGAAGGTTACCTTTTCCATTAAACTCGGAGATTTACACCTTTCCATTGATGTCAAAGGGGAGAGAACGATCATGATGATAGGGAAGCATGAGTGCTGCCATCAACGACAAAGGGGGAGATTGTTGAAGATTGGTTGTTGTCATTGATGTCAACCTAGTCATGGTTTTTGGACCCGCAGATTGATGAAGGTATTTGACATGAAGGAAAATGCAGATACAACACCCATGGACAAAGATAGTATACATCATGCCGTTTCTGGTGGTATGTGGCACATCACACGGATCCTCAAGGGTTGAGGAGAAATGAATTTTGAAGATGACAAAGTGAATTAAAGGAAGTACATGTGGTATCCCAAAATAATTAAAGAAAATAATTACAAAATAAGAAAGTGTCAGTCGGTCCTAATGTTAAAAGGAAAGGACATTAAAATGAAAATAAATAAATATCAATATACATTCATTTGATACAAGTCTAATTTCAGGAGGGAATAATAAGTAAAAAGAGCCGATTTCAAGGGAGGATGAAGTCTTTTTGCGATGTGTTCTAAGGTATGTTATTTTCAGGTCATCTTACCCATTTCTTTGCTATAACTTTTTTCTAGAACAATTCATGAGGAAATCGATATGGTATTGATAAGACATACCAAGGTACCTCTGGTGTACCCTCAGCCTTTATTCGCCATAATTATGGGAGATACACTCGCGGGAATATAGGGTTTGTGACCAGTCCCGAACCTAGTCAATAAACAGGTGTTCCAGTAAAATAGTCATAACTTTTCTTCATACAGACTCCAAATGAAGTGGGACCACTTCCATTGTATAGAGTACAGACTTCGCTCTCTTGTGTGAAAGTTTCAGAATCGATGTTAAATATTGAGCTCGGGACATGCTGTACAAGTTGGTCTCTCAATGCACTACAATTGAATAAAGTTTTATTATCTCCTCATATATTCTTAGTGGAAGGAAGGGGCAATGATAGAGAGTTCAAATCTCTCTTGATATTTGAGGTGATTGTATCTCCTCTGAGTTTTCTTTTATCCTCCCTTTACATTTGGAAGCTGTAGCTACCTTTGGAAGTCATTACTCTTTGAACAAAAAACTATTGATTATTTCTCATATATATTGTGCATGGTGTATTGTGGTGTATTGGTGTAACTCTTTATACTATTGTTCATTGCTCATTGGATATAATTAAATGGTTTAAGTATAATTTTGAAAATGTTTTTAAAATGTACTTGATACTCTGATTCACCCCCTCTCTCAAGAATCCAGCAATTCTCTCAGATCCTCAAAGAGAATTTGGTCAAGTGAATAGAATCACATGAAGAAATAAGCTGCATCAAGGTTGCTCTCAACGCCAATTCTATAGAAGGGGACTGTGTAAGCTTCTTCGACTACACCTTTACAAGAAAAATTCCCTCAAGGTCGGCCATTGTCGTAGTTAGTGCCCAAATTTTTATGGTCCTTATACCGTTCTCAAGCGTGTGGTATAGGTGGCCTATTAGTTAGTTTTGCCCAATCATTCTAAGCTACATCCTATTTTTCATGTTTCATGCTTTAAAGAAGGTGATTGAACTAAGTGCCACCCAAACCAACTTTCCCGAGTTAGTCGAAGAAGGAACCATTTGGATACAACCAAAAAGTCATTTTGGGCCAGCGTGAGCGTCGCCTACGTAGAGAACCATCAAGGAAGTGTTAGTCTAGTGAAAATATACAACTCCACATGCCACTGGGGAACCAACTACCATTCCCCGCAATGTCACTTCACATCTCAAGCCTTGAGGATATCGCTTTTATAAGACATGTTAGGTCCTAACCATTACTAGGTAGAAAAATATTTTGGATGTAATAAAGGTTAATACACAAGGCCTTCACAAAATAGAATAAGTCAATGTAAGAGAAGACCTATTAGCTTCCTATTTCTAGAAGGATATTCTCTAGATGCTTCTTTGATAGACATACATTTAGTATAAATAAGAGTTGAGGGTATGAGAACCCTAGTTTGAATATTATTATAATAATAGAGCTCTGCTCAACTGAGGTTGCCCCCTCAAGAGGCCCGTGAACATTTTTTTCTCAATCAAAGTGTTATTTTTGGTATTACTTGTATATCATTTCAAGTATTGTGGTGATTGTTCGTTATATTGCCAAGTATTTTTCCATTTCTAGCATTTTATTTGTATGTTCTCAGATACCTTTTATATTTGGTATATTATAAGAAATTTGTGTAGAGTTTCTTTATTTCTTCATTCTATCCTCAAATGACCCCCCCTAGGGCCCTTTTATATGGGAATTAGATGGTTATTCGGTTCCGAGAAGGGCTACAGGAGGTAAAAATGGTGATGCAACCCAAAGTAGCCCGTAAACCCCACTAAGAAGCACATAATTTTTATTTTTTTTGCAACTTTTGTGAGTATACGCGGGATGTATATGTATCAACTGGCGTATGTACGCGTGATGCATGTATATCAGAGGAAAATACACCTTGAAAATGGAGTTTTTAAGAAGGAAACTCAACAAAAGTGATTTGCAAGTGTGTATATGGGTGGGCCATGATAAAAAAATGCATAGTGGAGGCATTTTGGACTATAAAAGATGCCTCCTAATGTGTGAGATCAGAAGAGCAACTGATGGCTGAAATACATTACAATATCTTATGGAAAACACTAAGTAAAGTGAGCCCAGAAGAGTGTTCGTGAGCGTGTCATCTGCAATAAGATCAATCTCTCCAAGGTGGGCATACCCATGCTTAGGACCAACTAAGCATGGCTTCCAATCAGGTACACCGTAGATCCATGTCAAATATATATAAAAATCATGGCCACATGAAAGATATATGGTGGATCCAAGTCAGCAAGGATCTTAGCCACGAACAATACACAACAGAGCTACGTCTCAAAATCATCGGAAGATATAAGAGTACAATAACATATACAGGTTGATCTTCAGGAAGTATCTATGTTTGTAGCTGGAGATGATAGATTTATAATTCAAGATATTCAAAACTCAGGTAGGAGTATAATAAGAGTGTAAGACTCACTACCCTGAGGTATTCGACAAGCCGTCGCGAAAATATTGGAGGATCTTGAACATCAGGAACAAAACTTCATTGATTCTGAGTGTGGAATTGATAGGACTCTTAGGATAACTGACTTGCGAAGGTCAAGAGATCGACTGTAGAATGTCCGACTCAGGATGTAAAAATTCCCATGGACAAAAGCACGACATATGAAGTGACTTAGGCAACATGTTATTGACATAACTCTATGACATAGGAGGCATCACAAACTCTCCATGTGTTTGGAAGAGTAACCAAATGGAGGACGACACAAATCTATGTAACGAGAACAACTTCATAAGGTCACACTAAATCCCAAAAATGAGTAGTAGACTCAAGGATGTGCTTTATCCAAGGGCGACAAGATTGTTGCCAATAAAAAATATAATGCATCCCTTTCCCCTCTTTTTGGAATATTTGATTTTTTTTTCTTTTTCATATATTTAATGAGCTTGAAAAAAGAATAAAAGAACACTATGTTACAAAGAAGGAATGAGCGTCACAGTCGAACAAAAGAGTTCCAAGCGTATGAAACATACTGATGCTCAGTGAAAGGAGATGTGTGCAGGAAAAGGACACTTGGGAAAAATCCTCCATGGGCCAGGGTGTTAGATCGCAAAGGAAAAAATGTTACAAGGCTTGCACCTAAGGAATGCTCTAAAGGTTCACCAACAACAAGATGGAGCTGAATTTAGGACAAAGACGTAAGAGTGAAAAATGCAATGCAGTTACGGATTGACAAAAATAATAAGGAGATTCCTTCAATGTAAAGTTTTATGAGCCCAAAGAAGGTAAGCTCGACAATTTTTCACATTTAGAGAGTCTGAAAAAAAACTAAAAGTAGACTCCAAAGTGGTATTTTTCTACATTTATTCCCCCAAGTCTGAAAAAGAATAAAACAATACTTGGGAATACTCTCTCGGCGAGACGTGTCTCTCGAGGCATACCTTTTTCCTAATTAATATATTAGCCAAAAAAATGGGTAAACTTATACCAAATAGATGTTCTTTCTAGACCAAATAACGAGTGTGAATGAAACAAGGTCAGTTGGCGATCTTTTCCTATTTAGGGAGTCTAAAGAGGGCTGAAAGAAGACTCCATAGGTTTCCTTTTTTGTAAATAATCTCCAAGGATCGAAAAAGAGATAAACGAAAACCAGGGAGAATGGCCCTTTTTCATAAATTTAGTCCCCCAGAACTGAAAAAGGGATAAACTTTTACCTGATAATATTCTCCTAGCGAATCGTAGCTCATAGGGCGTACCTTTTTTGTAAAATTAGCCATCTGGATTGAAAAGGGGTAAAATATCATTGGACAAATGTGCCTTCAAATTTCACTTTGGTGAGCATGAAGGAAAACAAGATCGCTCGACAATATTTTCAATTTTATGGAGTCTGAAAAGATCTTAAACAAGACTCCACGGGGTCTCCTTTTCGTATGTAATCTAAATGAGGCCGAAAATGGTAATTAATCTTTCGTTAGATGCCGCTTTCATAGTTTTAAGTGAGCTTGAAAGAAGACAAACCATGATCTAGGGGAGTCCCTTGGGTACATGCCAAAAAAAGTAACCAAGAAGAAAAATGAGGCTTCTAATCCAAAGTCACAGTGTTATAGTCCAAAATGCCACATCTATGCATCCAAGACATTGGCCCATCCATTTGCATACTTTGCCAAAAATACTTCTTAGGTTTCCTTCTAAGAAACCATTTTTTGGATAATGTACGCGCTCTGCTACACAAATAGCCTGCATACACACATGAGTTGCATGTTAGTTAGCCCGCGTACATATGCTTGCTGCATGCTAGTAGCTCGCGTTTACCTCCAAAAGTTTCAAAACATATAAAATTGCATGTATTTTGACAGAGTTTACAGGCTATGGAGGGTTTCCTAACCATTTTACCCCTTGCAGCCCATCCCCAAACCGAATAACCATATTTTTCTCATATAAAAAGAGGTATTGGGGAGTCATTTAGACACATTAAGAAGAGAATAAAAAAAATCTACCAAAATCCCTTCCCTCTCATTGCCTAAGATTTTCATCTTTCTATGAGTTTTAGTCTCATCTTTTCCCTCAAGCCATTCTCCCTATGCAACCCTTCCTCCTTCCCTTTATGGTATGTTGGTTGTGAGAATGTTATGTGGGATTGATGCACTTGGAGCCATGATAGAGGAGACCGAACTTGGTTCGTAGAGCGGTCACAAGCAAAGGTTGTGACCTTTTTATCTTAAATTTGAATAAAAGAGATTATCTTTGTCCCAAAACCCTATGTTTACATGTTCTTGTTAATTTGAGCATTTATATCTACATTTAGGATTTTAAAGTGATCATTAGAGATTGTGTATGTTGTTGCATTGTATTCTTAACCCCTTGCAGGTCAGCTTTGGGAGGAGATCTATGATCTAGGAGGCAACAACAAGCGAAAGAGGTCTACATCAACCATAAGGATTTAAGGTGCACTCAATAATCCTCTCTTCCCTCTTTCTCTTATCATTTATTCTAGATGGTTCTGGGGTAGATTAAAGGTAGATCAATCTTTTAAGGGAGTTATTGCTCTGCCTATTCCTTAGACCCAGTTTAGGAGGAATTTCCCCATAGCACATGGAAGGACTAAAAGGACTCTCGAGCCTATAGGAAAGTTACATCATGGGCACCAACATGCCAAAAAAGGTTCTAACTAGGGAACCCATGGAAAGGTAGGCTCTGCCACCTAATTACGACACCTATAGAGCAACATGGAAGGTTCCATGTCGCACTTTAGTGGGATCGACCTTATGGAAAAGTAAAAATAGTCAATATAATGCAAATGCAAGGTAGTATCAACCTACCCTACATGCAAATGATGATAACTCATGTTCATCACATGATGTTATAAATAATTCCTCCCATTAAAGAGTCCAAATCCAATATCTTGACATATTTATGTAACCAAAAGATCACCAAGAGAAACCAATCCATGCACCAAACCAACATTAGAGAAGACATGAAGGTCAAAATTAGGTAAAAAAAGGTCAAAAAGTCTATAAATATGAGTAAAAGGGTAATTTTTACCATTGCATTGTGAAAAATACCCAAAAAGGCAAAAAACCCTCTTCCTTATTTTGCAAATTTGGAGAGCTACAGTGAACAAAATTGACTCCCGCTTGGACTAAGTAAGTAATCTTTCCTTAAACTTGCATTTTCATCCATTTTTTGTAAATTTTAGAACAGTTTGGGGGCCACACGCCCTAAAAAGAGACAGATTATGCGTGTACACAAGAAATGTACAGTCAACCTACGTATGTATGTGAGCCGAGATACAGTCAGGCCGCGTATATACGCTACTATCGTCAAAATAGCCTACGTAGATGCCCAATTTTAGATAAAAAAGAGAGTAACTAACCCCGTAAATTGGTTTGTGATGATGCATGATGTATGTGCAGTGGCGGGAAAGAGAACACAAAGAGGTAGACCAATTTGTTGAAGAAGATCCTGGGGCAGTTGCGACACTAAAACAATGCGATATGTGGAAATTTTTTCGATGTCCTTATATGCGAGCCCAACCGAGGCTTTTAAACCATTTGATTGATTATTGGAATCCTCATGCAAAATCTTTTATGTTTGAGGGACAATCTCTCATATTGACGATGAAGGATATCTACTTCCTAACAAGACTTTCAAGGAGAGGTGAGCCAGTAAACCTCAAGCCTTTTCCTCCTGGACCATATTCGATTGTGCATTGTATAACGACGTATTGTGAGGCATGGACTGAGAAAGTAGGGTCTCAAGTCCCCATCCAGAAAATTAGCAGTTTAAGCTTGAGGGTGGTGTTGTATATGATTGGATGGATCACTGGATCTATAACACTTCGCCATGATTCCAGGGATAAAATGTATTGTGCCCTTCAGTGTATTCAACTAGTTGCCTTTGAATGGAGCACCACTATGCTCCATTATATGAAGTCCCAAATTACAGACTGCAAGCGCAGGAAGAATAAAAATTTGGATTTGAAACAATATTGTGTGAATTCATTTTTGAGAGAGTGCTGGGCATAAGCCCAAAGGAGAGTGTATGAGGACATATCACATCTTTCCCAACACTGTGCAGGTGGGATGCATTGATGCCACGTCAGGGAGTAGGAGGGGTTCAAGAGGCATATAATGATACCTTCTTCATTGGTGGAAACGTCAAATTCCTGCCATCAAAGACTACCCATATGCAAGGATTAGTTTTCTCAGGGACCTTGTCATTCCCATTCCCCCAGGCGTGACACGAGGTGATATAGGTACACATTAATTTTTAATTGATTGTGTTTTTTTTTGTTTTTAAATTTCTTATTATGAAAGAAAAAAAAAACATCTTTTTGGTAATGGCATGGTATGAAATTATACTCTGGTATGTACAGATGTGGGACTAGTGAGACCGATGGACTTCCCTCAGTATAGACGTCGTCCATGAGAGCAAGCCCAGGCAGGAGGAGCTATTGTAGAGGTAATGTCGTCGAAAACAGAGGTTGAGCGAGTTTTGAGGCAGGTGGATAGGAACCTGACTGCCCTCACCCGCAATGTCCCTATAACAGAGATTGAGGGCCTACCGCTGCTGATGCAACCACATGTAGTGGGAGTGCCTCGAGCATGGGTCCAACTATTTATTGTCTAGCCAAAACTGTAGTGTGTCATCGTAGGGTCAATATGCCTAGAGATTAGATTAGGCTTGGACATTATGAGTTCCGTGAGCACCTAGTTTTTGTATCTCTATATGTATTGAGGGATTAATACCAACGATGTATATTTGACATGCATTGAGGCCTATGGCCCACATTTTGTACCATGACACTATTTTTGGACCCAATATTATATATATACATCTATATTTTTTCCTTATGGAGTAAATATATTTACATGTGTGTGTATGCTTTTATTTACATATGTGAAATATGCCAATCTAAAACATGATTTGCTAAAGTATCATTTAATTGATTAAATTGCCTAGGAACATGAATATATGTAATATAATAAAAATAAAGTTCTAATAGGTGCACCCTAAGGAAACGCCAGTGAAGGGTGGGATTGTAGAAACAATATACTCCATTCAATCGCGACACTACCAATTGTGCATCTAAATAGACTTGAAGGTGATATATACCATGTGATAGAGCATCGCATAGTAGTTCTATAACTGCACTATATTCGACAAAATTATTGGTTGCTTACCCTAGACAAGCACCTCTCGAAGACACCAACTAAACAATGGGCGTGAAGATCACCCAAGCTGCATAAGCAAGCCTTCGAGTGTGTTAGTTGGCACCATTAATGAACCCAACATAAACCTTAGATTCCCTCGACATCTGCTACAAAGCAGATGAACTAATAAATAACACTTCCATAAGAAAAAAATATCTAAACTTTATAGAGAAATATACAATATTTACAAGAAGTCACACCCAGGTTACCAACCTAAGCATAATAATTCTTTAAATAAATCCCATTTATGGGCCTAGGCAACACATTGCCTTCAAAATCAACTAATTTGTATGGACCTTTTTCCAAAAAATTCTTTATAATTAATGGTCCAAACCACATGGGTTTGAATTTCCCTTCCCCCAAGGGGTATTTATCTTGATCATAGACTAAGACAAGATCACCTTCAGAGAAATCCCTAGGGCAGAACGATCTATCATATTGAAACTTGACATGAAATTTATGAGCCTCGTTAGACGTGGTCACATCCCATCACTACTCTTCGAGCTTCTCGAGATAGACAAGACGTTCTTCAAGTTTAGTTGTGTTGGAAAATAGTTACACTGCCAACTTGAGGGAGGAATATAACACTTTATAGGAAAAATTGTGTCCATCCCATAAATGAGTTGGAAGGGAGACAACCATGTAGTAGTCTTGATAGAGATTCGATATGCCCAAAGCACAAAGTATACCATCAAATTCCAATTCGACTTAGCCGAATTGATTGTCCGCTAGAGAATGGTTTTAAGAGACTTGTTGACAACCTCCACTTGGCCATTTTCCTATGGATAACATGGTGACAAATGTTCTTGTCTGAATCATGGCTTTGATTTTAACTCTGTCATCATTTTATTTTGAAAGTGACTGCCATGGTCAATGACAATCTCTTTTGGTATACCGAACCTTGAAATAATTTGGTTGAAAATAAAGAGTGCTACGGTTTCTCAATCATTGTTGAACGTTGGCATGGATTCAACCCATTGTTAGAAAAATAGGATTGCAGAGCAATAAAATAAAAAAAATGCGGAAATAAAACACAAAAGATACACAATACAATAGAGACACAAATATATGTGGTTCATCGAATGTGGGCTACGTCCACCAGAGAAATTGTCAGGTCCTTGATTTTTATTATCCATAAAAATGAAGGTATACAACCTACAAGTCAACCGCTATAACTTCCTCTTCTTTCTCTCACAGTCTCCTCTCTCAGAATACAATATTCATGATAATACACAACCGCAATACAATTCCCTCATAAGAGATGGTTTACTTCTAGGGAAAAAAACCCTAAAATAACTTCTACCATTAGATTTGCGACCTTATAATGAATGATCAAGATTGACTATGAAATTACAATATTTTACAAGGAATTTTTTCCCAAAATTTCACTTCAGGGGTGCTTCCCCTGAGTCCCCCGCTAGGGGGGGCTACAAAAATTGTCACCACCACCCCTTGGACCCGCCTGGCGACAGTTGTGGGGGGGAAATCCCCCCCACACCCCCTGTTAGGCAATGGGGTCCAAGCACGGCTGAAACAAACATTTGAATCAGGAAGATAATCATGCTCCACAACCAACACCCACTTGGTGAAGTAGTCTACAACCACAATGATGTACTGATGCCCCCTAGTAGAATCTGGGTGGCATGTGGTGAAATCAATCCCCCACTTGGTGAAGGGGACAAATGCAATGATGGGAAACATAGGATCAGGGTGTGCCTGCATCTTTCAAGAGAAGATTTGGCACAAATGACACTTTTTAACCACCTCAATAGAATATTTAAACAACGAGAGCCATAAGTGTTAAGAACAAAGGATTTTCAAAGTTGTCGCCAACCTAGAATGGTGATCGCCACATGCTCCATTGTGGAAATTATTTAGCACAAGATTTGCTTCTTCATGGGTAATACAATGAAAGAGAATGGAATCAACTCCTCGATGATACATAGTGTCATCGATAATAAGGTAATGGCGGGCTTGATGGAATATCTGTCGACGTTCATTGCTAGAAGAAGAGGGGGGGCACTTCAAATTCCAGAGATACACAAATATATCCCCATACCAAGGGTTGGAAGACACAATGAGGAAGAGGTCTTCATTGAAAAAAGAATCCTTAGGTGAATCTTTTCCACTCTCAATCGGAAGCTCTGAGATTAACTCTACAAAGACTAGAGATTTCTTGGACTTTGCTGAAACAAAGTAAAAATCGAACTCTTGTAGAATAATGATCCACCTACTAATATTCCTGCCAATGACGCATCATGTAAAAACATATTGAAAGGGATTGACGACGACCATGAGGGTGTTCTTACATAGTAAAATATAATGATGGAATGTTTGGACGACATGGATAACTGCTAGAGCCAATTTCTCAACATGAGTATAGTTGAGCTTTGGTCCAATTAAGTCCTGATTGAGGTAATAGATAACATGTTTCTGGAGTACATCATCTTCCTGAACTAGGACCATGCTGATGGTGGATTCTACTGCAGCCAAATACAACAAGAAATCCTTGCAATAATCATGAGGGATGAGAATAGGGGCACACACTAAGGAACTTTTCAATGCCTCAAAAGAGCATTGAGCCACTTCGTCCCAATACAATGGGACTCCTTTATTTAAAAGACACATAAACCCCTTTGTGATTTCAACACAGTTAGCGATGAATCACTGTAAAAATTTATCCTTCCCTTGGAGGTTCTGAAGTTGAGGTACTGTGCGTGGGGGAGACAATTGAACTATTTCATCAACCTTGAGGGAATCGACCATGATCCCTTTGTTGGACACAATAAATCCCAATAGACGTCCCAATATAACACAAAAATCACATTTGTTGGGATTCAAACGAATCTGGTAATAACAACACCTTTAAAAAATAAGATGAAGATGAGCAGGATGGTCAACTCTTTTGTGAGAAAATGACACAAGATCATCAAGGTAGGATTCAACTATATATTTAAGTTTGTAAAAATTGAACGACATGGCCCACTGTAAAGTAGCTCCAACATTTTTAAGGCCAAAGGGCATTTTTTGATATGAAAAGGTGCTCCAAGGGCATATAAATGCGGTCTTGTGTTGGTCCTCAGGCCAGATTTGGATTTGATTATACCCTGATATATAATCCATAAATGAAACATTTTTGAAACCCGCACACTCATCAATAATATGATAAATGAATGGGGTAGGAAAGTTATCTTTCGGGCATGCCTTGTTCAGATCATGAAAATACATGCATACTCGAATTGTACCCTAGTTTTTGTTGATGGGAACAAGATTCAACACCCATTCTGTCAATTAGATTGGGTAAATGAAACCAACCTTGAGCAATTTTTCTACCTCAGCCTTAATAGCTTCTTCCTTTTGAGGGTTGACCGGGTGAATATTTTTCCGAACAATATTAGCATGAGGATAATTTTTAATCTCGTTTTCAACAATTCGGGGGTCAATGTCGACATTTCCTCATCGGACCAAGAAAACACATTGCAAAACTCTTTGAATAACTCCATATACGTTCGAATCTCCTTGGGGGAATAATCCACCTCGATGAATACATTTTCGATGACCCCAAGGGTTTGGGAGATATCAATTAGGATTGTCTCATCTATGTTTTCCATGTTCACTTTGGCATATATCCCATGTGATGCCAAAGGGTTGATGGGGAAAGTGACATCTCCATTGATGGTCAACATAAATTTTCCTTCTTCCGCTCACCTAAGATTGGGAAAAAAATATGATCTATGATGGAGATCATCCCAAGGCCTATCCAAAGTCATCATTGCCTCTAAAATTTCCTCGTCAGAAGGTAAGATATAGTACAAAGGATCATGTGAAGTAAGAGAATCTTGAGCCCAAAAAGGCTCTAGGACGGGATTCGGCTCTTCAGGGGGAGCCAGATTGGGGTTTGTAGAGGCTTATTGGACAATACTGTATGAAACCTCAGTTGCAGAGAGGGGCATCACCATACCAAGATTCCCTACCCCCTTCATCGAAGACGATGGGGAAGGTAAAGTCCACAGATCATCAAAGTAAGTTGTTCGAAACAAACTCACTTGAAGAATAATAATTTTAGGCTAATCAAGGACAACTAAAATAAACTTAACATCATCCGAAGGTGCTGGGAAGTCAAATGTGCCCATCAAATATGGAAACAATCCAACACCTAAGTTGACAGTACCCTACTGGATGCCCCCGATGAAGGGTCAAGACGAGAGAAGGAAAAATGATCGATGGTGACAATCTTGCCTTCATGAGGAAAGCATAACACTCGAAAAACTAAGGACACTACCACCATCATTGCATAAGTCCAACTTCGACCCAAAAAAAGGTTGTAGTTGAGAGGTGCATCGACTACTTCAACTTTGACACATACAATTTTTCCCTCCAACTGCATGGGAAAGGAGGGGATTAGGCTATGTGGTTGAAAAGAATGACCATTAAACACAATTAACAATGTGGGGGACAAAGCTAACTCAGGCCGACCAATAGACTTCCAACATGCAAGCGACATAACACAAGTCGATGCCCCCTTGTCTACCACAATGCAAAATATGTTTCATGTCAAAGATTTTGTGGTGTAAACCACTACTATCTGAAAGGCGACATGATAAGTTAAACATGGTTTTACATTGGAAGGGCCAAACACAAAATATATTGAGTTAGTAGGCTAAGAGGCACCTAAATCTAAAAACAACACTTTTCTTTGTGAGGGCCAACTATGGAGAACCTCCAAACTAGACATTGCGCAAGGGGTTTGCGCCAAATCTTGAACAACAAAGTAGTTCTGGGTAGCCTATGCATTTGAGTTATACGAAGCCTTCTTGATTGCACCTTTGGGGATGCGAGTCATTGCATCTCCAATCAACATCTCAATATGGACAGGTGTCGATGGGTTAAGATATCCTTTTCCTTTATCCACAGATTTAAGCGTTCCATAATCATGGGCCCTAGTATGAAGATGAGCATATGCCGTCATCATATATACATTTGTGGCTCCAGGATTAGAGTCATGCATGGTGGCACCCTGATTTCCCCCAAGTATGTTTGTGGATGAGGATTTATACGTCATATTCTGCCCTTGAGGGAAAGGGTTAGTTAACATAGCAGGCTGTTACTGCGTCAAATGTTTTTGGGATTCCTCAATCCAAGGGCACTGATGGGTGAGGTGGTCATCCGTGAAAAGCTTATAAGGGAACTTGACCTTCTTCTTTTCATTTTTGTCCTCTCCAACATTATTAGCAACCTTTTTGTCATTACCCCCTTGACACTTCTTAGCCTTTCTCTTGTTTTTCTCCTCTGGTTGTTGGTTAACCTTAGGGTTTGTCATATACACAATGTGTACTTCAGATGTCTAGGTGGTGGGGGTAGCCATACTAGAATTTTGACTCGCCATAGTTTGTTGTACCGATAATTGTTGCATTTGGTTAGACAATAGATCCGTGGGATTGTTTTGCATTGAGCCCACACTACCATTGAATTGAGGCCCATTCTTAGGTTAGGCCAAGTCAAAGGTTGACCATGGTGCATCAGGAATAATATCATAAAACATATTGGATTGTGAATAGATCAACTACAACTGTTGAGCTCTCATTATTGCCTCTTCCTAAAAAAACACTCCAGAAGTCACGATGTCTTTGGAGATATAGGGCACCAAAGAATTCAAGAACCACTCAAGAAAAAACACGGGAGGGACCTTGACCTTGATCAATCTCTTATGATGACGCCATTCCCAGATATGATCAAAGATATGGACTTCCTTAGTATGCTCGAAATTGTCCAACATCTCGGTGCGAGCATCGTATCTCACTAGTAGTTGGAAATGGTTCAAAAAATCCATCGCCAGATCGTTAAAGTAAGAATATCTCGATCCATTGAGCTCAATATACCATTTCATGGCACCCCCTATGAGAGTGTGTTGAAACAATCGATACTTAATGGAATCATCGTTTAGCAAATTCGAGGAGCACCACAAATGAAAAGTCGTGACATGATCACCTGGATCCTCACCAGGATTGCCTTCACATTTTGGGATATCTGACGAGAACTTGGTTGGAATAGGAGGCCAACCTAGAACATCACAAATGGGGTCATTCAATAACCTTGAAACGTATGGAAAATGAAGATTTTTCAGAAACAATAAACTTGGTTATGACGTGTTCCTTGGAAAAGAAGGACTTGGATATTGGTTGGCACCAGGTTTCCAAGAAAACTTTTCCTGTTGATTAGGGTTCTAGTAAAAACCATGACTGCCTTATCTAGTGTAAAGGAACGAAGCACTTGTTTGCATCGTAGACGAGTTCAAATAGTTGGATGATATGCCTTGAGTGCGACCTCCTCTCTGCATGGAATTCCATTGGCCTTGGTTGCATTTTCCCCCAACCGATCCCCCATGCATAAGAACTAAACCTTGCAGGGGGTTCCACTGAGAGTGGGATGAGTTACTCCCAATCGGTATCCCATGCCGAGGGATAGAATTCTACCCAGGATTCCTAGACCTTGGAAGGAGTTGGCTCCTGCCATCGCTCCCTACGAAGGCATATAACCTTACGCCATGATGGATTGATTAAGGGAGGGGTTTCCCCTTGACAAAAATGTTGATGAAAAAAAGGTGTTATTCCCAAAAGAACCAAATAAGGAAAAAAACATGGACCCAACTAGAGTCGTGGAAGGTTGAGGTATTTGACTCCCTCTGCTAGAAAACTTAGAACCAACAATGGGCCCATATGGTTGCTGGGAATCACCTCCGAGCGAGGGTGACAGAGGGGTAATATGACCTCAACTAAAATGAAACGCATTGGATGGAGAAGTGGTGCCCCCAAGGGATCCTTGCGAGGGAGTGTTAGACTCTCTTCACCCAAGCCGATAGTTTTTAAAGTAGACTGGGTTAGAGTTGAGGTCATGCTGAATCCTGGCATCTCGTATGAGAACGAAACAACAAATGGATTTTGCATGACCATAGAATGTGTTATCACCCCATAAATTATGGGAATCATTTGATGACTTGGATATTATCTGTATCTAGTGATTTTGTTGACAAATGATGTTTCATTCTTCAAATAATTTGTAAAAAGAAAAAAGAAAGAAAAGGAAAAAGAAAAAGAAAGAAAAGAAAAAGAAAAGAAAATAAAAGAGGGCATAAAAGAATTGAAATGAAAGCCCCATGCAATAACAGTAACTTGGCCATACCTTTCAAGCATGGCCAAGTTATTTTTAAATTTAATGTTGCTAGGTTAGTGAATTAATCTGACCAGACTGTCTAATCCTGGTCAGATAGCCCTTAGGTTAGAGTAATTTCTTAACCCAACAGTTTAATCTGGGTTAATTGTCCTAGGAAGATAGGTTAGCATGTAGGTCTGTTGCTTTATTGTTCAAAGTCCATTAAAACAATCTTGAAATCAAGATTATACCATGTTCCAAATGCTTGAAAAATAGTCGTTCAAAGTCCCATGGTGGTGTTCCTTTGTAAAATTGAAGAAAAACCCATAAAATGGCTTTTATCCTAAATTTTTCCCCAAGTGCATACGTCATTTGCTCCTGATATATGTTTCTTGCACTTATCAACGGTCCCGATCACGACGTTAAGATCTACGGCTCACATAG
>SNQJ01S0016668.1:17571-43104 GCA_010110895.2 Picea sitchensis
TCATCTCATCTCCCATCTAATCGATGGTTGAGATCTCCCCATAAATATCTAAATCACAAACCCACTTTGGGTTAAGTTTCCTAAGTCAACTTTATGTCTCTAATTCACCCCTTTGTGAATTAATAGTCACTTTTAGGCCAAAAGTGACTAAATTCCATTTTAGACAAAGTCAAAGTGAAATTAGACAAAAGTATAAGGTACAAAGTGTAATGTCCTTCCCTCATGTGCTAAGGAGGTCATAAGCACATGGGGAACACCTCCCAAGGTACAAAACTCAACACCAACTACCCTTGGGTTGTAGCCCATGTGGTTGGGATATAGCTGTACTGGGTTGGTACCCAATGACCCTTGGGTTGTAGTCCACGCGGTTGGGATATTGTGGGTTGTAGTCCATCGTCCCTTGTGGTTGTATCCCTTGAGGACTCGTCCATATGGTTGTAGCTTATGTGACGCGATGATGATGATAGTATCACATGGTGGTTGTAGCTCGTGTGAGCCCACATGAGGTTGTAGCCCTTGTGGTTGGGATATAGCTGTACTGGGTTGGTGCCCAACGACCCTTGGGTTGTAGCCCATGTGGTTGGGATATAACTGTACTAGGTTGGTGCCCAACGACCCTTGGGTTGTAGCCCATGTGGTTGGGATATAGCTGTACTGGGTTGGTGCCCAACGACCCTTGGGTTGTAGCCCATGCGGTTGGGATATTATGGGTTGTAGCCCATTGTCCCTTGTGGTTGTATCCCTTGAGGAGTCGTCCATATGGTTGTAGCCTATGTGATGCGATGATGATGATAGTATCACATGGTGATTGTAGCTCGTGTGAGTCCACATGAGGTTGTAGCCCTTGTGCACATCTTGTGGTTGTAGTCCTTGACGTATCGATGATGATGACACACTATAAGGTTGTATCCCTAGTATCCTCTAGTGGGTCGGAGCCCCTAGAAGAGCTTGAGAAAGTCCACATTGGTTGTAGCCATGTGTGGAGATGCTACCAGTAGCATGGTCTGCGTGACATGGCGTGGTCTGAGGACCATGACATAGCTTGCAGGGCTTTGGGGACCAGAGGAGAACATCATGGAGCATACCTCCCTAGCTAAGAGTGAGTGTTGATGTTTGTGGTAGCAACGAGAGGTATTCACCTGCGAGACAACTTTTCTTAGAGATGAAGATGTCAAGAAGTCAAAGGAAACCATTAAACAGTTCGAAGAAGCCCCAGAAGAAATTAGAAGATCCCAGAAGAGAAGTCGGTCCCACAAAATAATAATAAAGAAGAAATATAATGCTCTAGAAGTAAAGTCGTCCCCACAAGAAAAAGACAATGAAAATATAAATTCCAGAAGAAAAGTCGGCCTTACTTGAAGAGACACCTGTTCGGAAAAGACACTTGACACCTTCCCAGTCTAGTATATATAAAGGTGACGCCTTCCTCATTTGTCACATACATTCACTCATCCATAGCGCAAGTTTAGTGGAGAGCAGTAGTTGCATCAGTCCAACGAAGAAGGAAGGAAGAAGGGCGCAGGTTGGCTAGGGTTTCCTCATAACCCTTGCTAGGGTTTATCTCTGTTTGTCTTGGTGGTGTGCTGGTGGAGGCCAGATACTCTAGCGCTCTGGCTAGGGTTTGCTGCAACTATATTGCCGGGTTATCTCTTGTGAAGATAAGTACATATTGCTGGGATTCTTCTTTGTTGGTTTGCTCTAGTGGATAGAGCTTGCTCATGGTTATATTGTATTGGCAAGGATATTCTCTCTAAAGAAAAGTTTGCTAGGTTTTCTCCCTTTGTGAATAAGGTTTTCCCAGGATAAATCTTTGTGTCTTCTTGTGCTTGTTTATATTTCAATATATGATTGTTGAATGTTAAAAGAAGATCTAAATTGCTATGGTAAATCTAATGCTAACTAATTTTATAAAAATCCAACAATAACAACATTCTATTGCGTATATAATATATTTTTAATTTTTTGGAAAATGAATGTTCTATAATATATAATATAATCAATAAGCTTACATTAGGTGTTACTTCAAGAGGCTAAGGATCGACCAATGTGGCCTCCTTTCCCAAATAGGGTAGAAGTGGCAACATTTCCTTAGCCTCATTCTTCCAAGAATCGATATCTTTTCTAAAAATATCTAATGTAGTTGTTGTTTGAGCAATGAAGTTAGTGTTATAGCGCAAGTTGTAGGTTGGGCAAAGCCCGACCCAACCACAAAGCAAGTGCTACAACTTGGGAATCCTACACCCAATGTCACCTCGATGTAGGTCCTGCACTTCAAGGGTGACTAGGTCACTCTAGGGAGGCAATCCCGGTGACCCTAGGGGGATTGAGATGGAGATGGAGAGAAATGGAAGTGAAGCCCCTAGAGGTCAAGTCTAAGTGGAATGAAAGGTGGGAAGAGATGCCTTGTAAGTCAAGTGATTGTTGCCCCAAAGGTACAGTACTTCTCCGGATGATTATACCTGCACGAGACACAAGAAAATCCAACTTGCAATGATATATGTTAGTGTGGATCAGCAAGTTAAGCTTGCTGTCCCTAATTTGCAGCAGTAGATGACAGTTTATATCAACAAGTAAGACATTCAAATCAGCATGTAAAACATAAGATCAATCAACAACATTATCAATGAATTAGACAATCAATTATGACTGAAAAATGGCACTATGAGGATGAATAAAGCAAGCTGTTATAACATGTGTTTTCTGCAGAAAATTGCATCCTTATGGCTGTAGCATTCAACGACATGCAACAACAAAATCAACCATGGAAAAGTGCCAAGAAGTAACCCAAAAGGTGCGCCCTAGTTAGTAGACTAGGTGAGTGAAATTAGAGAGCTAGTCTAGGGTTAGTTTAGGAGTTAAGAGTGTTAGTAGCTAGGGTTATGCAGCCCTAATGGCTGTAGGTTAAAGTTTGTAACAACAATTAAAGTAATGGGAGAGAGGGGACACCCTAGTAGGGGAAGACTCCTCTCAATGAGGCTAACCAACTTCAAGCAAGAAACCTTTCAAAAGATCAAAATTTGCGTTTCCCAAGGCAATGATTTTATATCTCCAATGCAAAAAAAAAGTATGACTAGTGCCTTTACTATTGGGTTAATGGAGTTAAATAACGAAGGAGCTATAGAAGCTACCTCCTTGGGGGTGTAAGCCCTTTTACTTCCCAAGGCAAGTTTCTCTTGCTAGGGTTTAAGCTAAGAGGATGTGTGCCCTTATACTTTTCTTAGCAAACCCTTGTTAAATCAATAAGATGAAGCATAAAATGATGAAGACTATGGTGGGGGTGTATGCCCTTATACTTCCCACCTAGCTCCTAGCACAATAACCTTGAATTGAAACAAATGATAGCATGAGAGTAAAAACCATACCAATTCAAGGAAAAATGCCAAGATAATCCACCACAATAGAAAGAGATAAGCCTTCCAAGGCTAGCGCATCACTCCCATCAACCATAACACCAAGAGATAACCATAAACAAGATCTAAAAGAGACAATCTTGCCAAAGATAGTGAAAATTTCAGACCAATACTTCTCACAACGAGGGAGAGTTCTGTTAAAATGAGATCTTAGGATCTCTTATTTATACAAAATGTCACCAAGGTGACTTGTCCATAAATTAAGGGGTAAAACACAATATTAGGGGTGAACAACCCTAATATTAAACAATTCATTTAAAATTTCACTTTTGCACAAATAAAATCCTAATTTACATGGACATCACACCTTTAGGGGACGTTTTGGCACTAGGAGAAGGTTGTTGGTGATGTAGGAGGGTAGTAAGGCTTCCCAAAGCCACGTGTCAAGCATCCAAATGTCTTCCTTCCTGGTCAAAGCCTCAAACACCTCAAAACGTCCAAGTGCCAATGCATATCATCCCACCACCATGCCCTAGGCCCCCAAACATGACGTCAAGCTCAAAAGAGGACATTTTACCCCTCCTGGGCAAATCGTTTGGCAAGTGAGGGCTGGGATACGTGGTCCAAGTCATCATCAAGGCCTTCCAATTCTGATCTTTTTCATCTGGCATGCGGGCCCTTGGCATCCAACCTGTGGACTTGTAGCCCCATGGAAGCCCAAGCTAGGCTTGTTCTCCCAAAATTGTCCACCAACCAGGTCCTACAAAGACAAATGAGCACACCCTCCAAGGATCTCAAGTCATAACATCATGATAAGTGAATCCAATCAATAAATAAGCATGTGCATCAAAGATCACTATATCAAACAATTAACTGCTCAAAGACACTATACGATTTGTCAAGCATGAATATGGGAGGGTTGACAAGGTGTCCTATTGGGTAAATCTTTCCTTAGGTCAAGGAGAGTTTCCAAGAGATCCCTCTCTAAGCCATGTAAAGTGGATGAAGTGGTTGGGGTCAACACATACAAGGGGTCGTAGTGTCTCATTCATGGGTGCCTTTGTAGAGGGTGTGTGGTACCTTCGTCCACAATGCAATTTTTCCAAGCCCATCAATTGCCTTTTATCTTTCTTTCTTTGTTTTTCTTTCAATATAGCATAAGGAGAGGTTGAAGGTCATTGCCCTGGCGTGGTGACCAAATGATGGCAATGTCACCCACAAACACCTAGTGGAAATGAGAAGGTTGGCTCGTGATGAGACCCCCTTTCTCTCAGCCATGCAATTGAGAACCATTGCCCTAGTTTGGTGACCAGATGACGACAATGCCATACCACTAGATATTCATGGACGTGATAGGTCGGCTCGTGATGAGACCTCCTATCCTTCAACTAACCTTTTAAGCGTTCTTTATTATATTGTGGGTCCCCTTTACTCAAACATAAGCGTTTCACTGCTTTCTTGGGTGATCCCTAGGCGAAGCAACTGGAAGGTTTATACAAGGCTTTTATCTTTTACCCAACATCAACCCCTCTGGGCCTTCAACCCCTTCTTCCCATAGAATTGTTGATTTTTCAATAAGCTAGGTTAAGCATGTAGTTCATTCCAATTTTGTATTTATCTTAACCATGAACAATAATGTTGCAACAACCAAGATCACAAGAAGAAACACCATGCATAAGAACACAAGAAATATCCTGGGAAACCCTTCTCAACAAGGGAAGAAAACCCAGCCAAATCCTTTGCTATATTCTTCAAGAAAAAGACCTTCACCACCAAGAAAGACCTAGCACACAAGAGGGTGCTCAAACCCTAGAAGACTAGCGCCCAAGAGAGGTGCACACTTTTCCCAAGAAGGTGTACTTGCTGAAATTTCCAAACTTACTTGAAAGATATGATTCCACAATGGAGAATCTACCATTACTTATACTAAACTGAACATGTCAACAAAAGTGTCTATTGGCACAACAGGGCCAACCTCACTAGCTTATAATATAATTAATATTAACTAGATTAATTATCTTTTACATTTATTACTAATCACATTAAGGTGAGGCCGACCTGTACCCTTTACATTACAATTAGGGTTACAGGCAGGTCTGACTCTTGAGCAATATAGCAAGGGATCTGATACACCCATTAGTGCTCATCCACTAGGGGAACATCCATAGGGATGTCCATATCTCTGGCTGATTGCATTACACAGAAGAACCAGATCCTCACACGTTCACCTGTGCTCGTCCATAGGCATGTCCATAACTTGTGCTCGTCCACATGCATGTTCGTTCAACATATCTTCTTTTCCACTGTATTACACATGAGAGTTATCTGGAGTTTATCATAAACTCTTTTCTTAGAGGAGGCTAGTACATCATATTCATCTCTGTCTTATGCCGATGCACCCAACACTTTGGGATTTCACCACGTTCTTATTACCTTGACCCGCGAGCCGTCCTAACTCAACGTTTTCCACTGGATAATCATCGGAGTTCTTCTCTCAACTCTCTTTGAATGGAGGAGGTCATCTCTATGTTCAAACTCTATCTCAGGTAGGAACCAAATACCCTTCTTAGAAGTCACCGGAGGTTTGTAGTGGAAAGACTCACACATAAGCTACGTAGTCCATCTCATAGGTTTGTAAGTTGGAGAATGTCTCATAGTAGGTTTGTAAGTTGGAGAATGTCTCACATAGTTGCAATCATCAACAAGAATGAGGGACAACCCATTCTTGGGTCAATACTCCCTAAAATCCCAAGAGATAAGGAAATGGAGGGGAATAATGATGGAAAGTGGTAAGTATGGTCGGGAATGGTATGATGGCTCTTTAAGGGAGTTCCCAGTAGCAAACCCATCCCCAAGGAAAACCACTTACTAGGGCACAATGTCAACCACCAAGGTGAAGCAAGGAAAAAGGCATAATGTCCAAGCATATATCATGAAATCTAGAGCAATCTAATATACAACATACTTAATTGGCTTAAATATTGAAATGATGCTCACCATAATACTGACTTGTACCTCATGGAGCAAGGCCCAGTGCCTTCCGGAAGCCAGTTGATGTGGTGGATGCCATATGCGAATCTGTGACCATCTGTGGTGGTGAGGCGTTTTCAATTGTGCAAAAGGGTACTGTTGGTCATGTAGTCTCTCGATACTCCATATCTGCAACCTGAGGGCCTCGAGACATAGTCTCCTTAGTTATCCACAAAATGAGGATAACATCTCGCTCCTACTTGGGGACATGTGCTTGCCGTAGAGTGCATGAGAACCGCGACATCTCCTGGTAGACCTGTTCCTGCAAGAAAACATCAAACTGTCAAGTGCAAGATGGCCTACTCATCCTTGTTCTCATATGATCATAATCAAAACCAACTAAGCTAGAAAAATAAAATTTTGACATTTTTTTCAAAAATTTATAAACTAAGCATGAAATCAATATGCAAGTAGAGAAAAATGAAAATGAAATGCATCTAAACTAATATGAGCAATCAAGATGCAAATGCAGGGAAAACAAGATGACTTACCTACTTACCTGGGGCTTTGGGGCCATGAAGATCATGTGCTGGATGATGTCAGGTGAAGTCATATAACTAGTGCAACCATTTGATCATCTCATCAAAGTATCTCCCCTTGTGCTTAATCATATAATACAACAAATATAAGTCAAGCACATAATAATCATGAGTATGAACACACATATAATCGATCATGAAATAAAACTCATGAAGATGGGTGGGAGGGAGGAAATCCTGCTGGAAAGAGAAACCATCAACCCGATCATCCTGCCTGAAGCCACAAGACTGATCAATCCATCTCTGAAGGGGGCTACTATACATAGACGACGACTCGTCTTCCTCTTCACTTAGAAGATCACTGCTCCTTTAAGGCTGAGAAAGGATAAGAGATCCAAAGAAAACCCTATGATTCCCAAACAAGAGGAAACGGGGTAAGGCACAACCTCAGAGAAAAACTCCTCTGTCGGACTCAGGAAACGTCTCTTCTTTGTCTGCAAATCCTTGCCCAAAGTCTCAACATGAAAGTACTTCCATTTGGTAGTGTGGACCTTGGATTGCTTTGGGCGGGCCACGACTTGGTGTCTATCAAAATCCGAGTATGGTGGTTGAAAATCATTCTGAAAATGCTGTGTCAGGTCGTCCTCGAATGGATGGAACAAATTTGTAACCATATCATCGAGTTGGCACATATATGGAACATCTAGCTATAAAAATAAATCCTTTGAAGAAATGTTTTCTGTATCCTTTATCCGAGATGTGCCTTCAATGTCATAGATAGGATCTCCGTAAAAAATGAAACAACCCAAATCCCATCTGCATCTCCCAATCTGTATGAACTCATCAATGTGATCGTCAATTGCATCCAGGGGTTGTTCCATGATTTCATCTGCATCATAGAAGCTGATTACTTCTTCACAAGATTGGATAACTTCATCTTCTTCGAAAAGGACAGTAGAGGACAATGTCTCGTTCAGACCTTCTGCAAGAGAAACTTCATTGAGATCCTTTTGGCAGTTTTCTTCATTTCCACAGTCATGGAACAAAGCATCATCAAAGTTCTCAAATGGATTATAACTCATCATGTTCTCTTCTTGATGTGCAGGAGGAGCAAAGGTCTGGATGTCCTCATCAAGTGGAAGAGCAGATACTTCATCTTCATTATATGTCTCATCTGGATCTTCCTTATCGGGATTTTCTTCAAGCTTTTCTTCAGATATGGTCTCATCTTCGATGGAAAACCTTCTCGGCAAAGAGTGTGTTTGAGCTCTTGGAAAGCATCTTGCAAACTTTGAGTAGTTGGCCGATATTGCCTGAGAAATTCTTCAACAAGCTTTGTAGAAGAAGGGATACTCTTTGGATCACATGAGTGTGCAAGCCAATCCTTTTGACTTGATTTCAGTGAAGACACGGAAATTTTCATTAGCACATCTTCATGTAGCACATTTAAGCTTGATGCATACTTCATATAATTCACAACATGGGCGACTGCTAGAGATGGATCACCGTCAAATTTGGGGCAACTTGCTCTCCATTTTGTTGGACAATGATTTGGATAGCCAGGGACATTCTAAACATCAAGAGAAGGGTACACATTATGGAATGCCCATGGTAAGTCCCGTGAGGCCATGGTTCCATTACTAATGGTAATACCTCAATGGAGTCGCCAGATGAGCTCAAGGGATGAAAGGGGAAGAAGGGAAAGGTGGGTTCGTTGAAGGTGGAGTCGCCAGATTTACTTCAAGGTGAGCTCTGTTATAGCGCAAGTTGTAGGTTGGGCAAAGCTCGACCCAACCACAAAGCAAGTGCTACAACTTGGGAATCTTACACCAATGTCACCTCGATTTAGGTCCCGAACTTCAAGGGTGACTCGTTCACTCTAGGGAGGCGATTCCGGTGACCCTAGGGGGATTGAGATGGACATAGAGGGAAATGGAAGTGAAGCCCCTAGAGGTCAATTCTAAGTGGAATAAAAGGTAGGGAGAGATGCCTTGCAAGTCAAGTAATTTCTGCCCCACATGTATAGTACTTCTGCGGATGATTGTACTTGCCCGAGACACAAGAAAAAACACTTTGCAATAATATATATTAGTTGGATCAGCAAGTTAAGCTTGCTGTCCCTAATTTGCAGCAATAGATAACAGTATATATCAGTGAGTAAATGGTACTATAAGCTGCTCAATAAGTGCTAGAGATCAAGTAGAAAATACAAGAGAAAGACTAGCTAAACGTAAGATGAAAAACCAATATTCTAGCACAAAAGTTAAGGCTGTTGTAAACACTTGTCTGCAACAAATTATATCAGCCTTATGGCTGTAACATTCAATGTATTACAACAAGAAAATCAGCCACTAAAATCCTCTCAAACTTTTCCAAAAAGTGCGCTAGGCCAAGGAGAGTAAGTGTGCAAACTTTGAGAAAAATCCAATGGTTGATAAGAGAGTTATTCAAGCAAATGAGTTATGGTTTCTGCAGCCCTAATGGCTGAAGATGCAATTTTGTAACAGCAGAAAGAAGTAGTCCCTTGATGGGGACGCCCTAGTGGCTGTAAGGTGCCCAAGGCACAAGAAGTACAATCCACTTTTTAAGAAGTAAAAATGACCGAAATTCACGTTTCCCAAGGCAACATTTTATTTCTCCAATGCAAAAAAGTGTAAGACTAGTGCCTTTACTATTGGGTTGATGGAGTCAAATAAACAAAGAGCTTAGAGAAGCTACCTCCTTGGGGGTGTAAGTTCTTTTACTTCCCAAGGCAAGTTTCTCTAGGCTAGGGTTTAAGCTAAGAGGGTGTATGCCCTTACTTCTCTTAGGCTTTAGCAAACCCTTGTATAATCAATGAGATGAAACAATAAAATGATGAAGACTATGGTGGGGGTGTATGCCCTTATACTTCCCACCTAGCTCCTAGCATAACAATACTTGACTTGAAGAAAATGATAGCATAATAGTAGAAAACCATACCAAGATCAAGAGAAATGCCAAGACAATGCACCATAAGAGCTAGAAAAACATCATCCAAGGCTAGTGCCAGAGTTCCACCAACCATTCACCAATAGATAGCCATAAACAAGTGCACAAGAGATAAAAAGAGCCAAGTGTGGCGCAAATTTCAGACCAAGGTCTCTCACAAGAGGGAGAGTTATGTTTTAAAATGAGATCTTATGATCTCTATTTATACAAAATGCAGCTAACATAGTTTGTCCACAAATTAAGGAGTAAACCACAAGATTAGGGATCAACAACCCTAATTTTTCCCCCTTAACAAAGTAATATTAAACAATTCACTTAAAATTTCACTTTTTGCACAAATAAAACCCTAATTTAGGAAGACGTCACCCCTTTAGGGGACGTTTTTCCACTTTGAGGAAACCGTTGGTGTTGGAGAAGCATGGGTAGGCCTATAAAGGCCACATGTCAAGCATCTAAGCACTCTCATCATGGTGAAGACCATCTTCTCCTCAAAACGTCCATGTGTCACAAGAGTGTCACTTCACCACCATGCCCTAGCCCCAAAAGCATGACGTCAAGCTCAAAATAGGACGTTTTGCCCCTCCCGGGAAAATCGTTTGGCAAGTGAGGGTTGGGCTAGGTCGTTCAAGTCATCATCAAGGCCTTCCAAGTTTGATCTCTCTCATCAGGCATGTGGGCTCTTGACATCTAACCTGTGGGCTTGTGGCCCCATGGAAGCCCAAGCTAGGTTTGTTCTCCCAAAACTATCCACCAGCTAGGTCCTGCAAAGACAAATGAGCATGCCCTCCAAGGATCTCAAGTCATAACATCATGATAAGTGAATCCAATCAATAAATAAGCCATCTAAGCATGTGCATCAAAGATCACTATATCAAACAATTAACAACTCAAAGACACTATGCGACTTGTCAAGCTTGAATATGGGAGCGTTGACGAGGTGTCCTATTGGGTAGATCTTTCCCTAGGTCAAGGAGAGTTTCCAAGAGCTCCCTCTCTAAGCCATGTAAAGTGGATGAAGTGGTTGGGGTCAAGACTCAATGGGCATAGGGCTCATGACATACAAGGGATCGTAGTGTCTCATTCATGGGTGCCTTTGTAGAGGGTGTGTGGTACCTTCGTTCGCAATGCACTTTTTCCAAGCCCATCAATTGCCTTTTATCTTTCTTTCTTTGTATTTCTTTCATAATAGCATAAGGAGAGATTGAAGGTCACTTCCCTGGCATGGTGACCAGATGATAGCAATGTCACCCACAAACACCTAGTGGGAATGAGAAGGTTGGCTCATGATGAGACCCCCTTTCTCTCAGCCATGCCACTGAGAGTCATTACCCTGGTTTGGTGACCAGATGATGGTAATGTCATACAACTAGATATCCATGATGAGACCTCCTATCCTTCAACTAACCTTTTAAGCATTCTTTATTATATTGTGGCCCCCCTTTATTCAAAGATAAGCATTTCATTGCTTTCTTGGGTGATCCTTGGGCGAAACATCTGGAAGGTTTATATAAGGCTTTTATCTTTTATCCAACACCAACCCCTCTAGGCCTTTAGCCCCTTCTTCCCATCGAATGAGGGACAACCCCTTCTTGGGTCAATACACCCTAAAATCCCAAGAGATAATGAAATGGAAGGGAATAATGATGTAAAGTGGTCAGTATGATCGTAAACGGTACGATGGCTCATTAAGGGAGTTCCGAGTAGCAAACTCATCCCTAAGAAAGACCACTTACTAGGGCACAATGTCAACCACCAAGGTGAAGCATGGCAAAAGGCATAATGTCCAAGCATATATCATGAAATCTAGAGCAATCTCAGATACAACATAATCAAATGGCTTAAATATTGAAATGATACTCACCATAACACTAACTTGTACCTAATGGAGCAAGGCCTATTGCCTTCCAGAAGCCAACTGATGTGGTAGATGCCATGTGCAAAACTGTGACCATCTGTGGTGGTGAGTTGGTTTTCCATCTGTGCAAAGGGTTGTTGTTGATTGCAGCTTCATGAGACATCCTCCAGATTGTTCTCCTCTGGACCGAGTTGAGACATCTGTGTGAGGAAGCCGAAGTGTTGGGTGTGCCCATGTGATGGGTGTACGTCAGACTCTGGATTGAGTTGTGATGACGTGTGGTCTCCTGCTTTGTACTCCTCTGGACTGAGTTGAGTCAACTTGAGATTGTATCCTGCCTTGTACTCCTATGGACTTAGTTGAGTCGGCTTGAGATGGTACTCCAGATGGTACTCCTGTGGACTCAGTTGAGTGATTTGTTGAGTATGAAGTCCCTGTGGCTTTGCACAGGTGGACGTGTCCCTAGTGGCTGAGCACTAGAGGATGTGTGGATCCCTTGCTATATTGTCTGAGTGTAAGATTTGCTTGTAGCTCTAATTATGATGTAAAGGGTACAAGTCTGCCCCAACACGTGAAAGATAATTAATATTTGTGTAATGATTAATTATATTATAGAGTTATTGAGGTCGACCCTATTGTGCCAATAGACACCTTTTGCTGCGTCAAGTCTTGTATAAATAGAGGTGAATCCCCATTGAGGATTACACACACTCTCACTTGTCTTCTCATTATTTCAGACCTACTTGTACGGCTGAAGTGCACATCTTTCTAGGGCGGAAGTTTCTAGGTTTTGGTAAGCACCCTCTTGTGTGCTAGGTCTATGGTGTGGGGGATCTTCTCTTGAGAATGTAACAAAGGATTGTTGGGTTTTTCCCTTGTTTGAGAAGGGTTTTCCCAGGATTCTTCTTGTGTTCTTGTGCATGGTTATTCTTCTTGTGATCTTGGTAATTGCAACACTCGTGTATGGTGTTGCTGCATTTGTTTATGGTTCAAGTACATGCTAAGTGAATTAAACCTCATGCTTGAGCTAAGCATCTCAAAATTCAACATGGTATCAGAGCAGAGTTCTTGAAGAAACCATTGCACAAGTTTTCTAGCAAGCCGTCACCTCCGAGTTGCAGAAAAGTATGACCCCCTAGGGTTTCTGGAAAAAGTACGACCCTCCTTTTTTTTCCAGTTTCAATACTTTATACTTGAGCGTTGGGGCTAATTCTTGCATAGAAGTGTACGGCTTCCTTCAACACACCTCCGGAGACTCTTAGATTGCAAATTAGAGAACTTTTGATTTTTGGTCCTAGGGTTTCTAGGGTTTTTGCAGAAATTTCGGTTTTAGGGTTTCTGCAGCTCAGTGAAGGATTTTTCAAGCTTACTAGTGTCCTTCTGACTTTCAAGGCTTATTGTTGGCAGTCATAAGTCCAACGAAACCTAAGGTTGCTAGCCTAGCCTAGCCATTAGGGTTTGTGGAAGAATCTGCAAACCATGAGGAACAGAATTTTGGTGGAGGATAGGCTTGATGGATCAAGCAACTTCAGTTCCTGGAAGTGAAGACTACAGATTACCCTGGAAGAGGATGACCTATTGAGTGTGATACAAACGACTCTACCAAAAACAACCACCCATGAAGAGAAGGAAGAATGGAAGGAAGATGACGTCAAAGCAAGGAAGATAATCATCTATTCAATAAGAGATCATTTCCTACCTCGTATTGCTAATTTATAGACAACTTATGAGATGTATGATGCATTGAAGGATATGTTTGAGAGTAACAACACCCTCAAAGCTCTTACATTGAAGAACCAACTTCAACATATCAAGATGACAGAAGCAGACACCGTTGCTACCTTCCTTATGAAGATTTTAGAGATCAGAGTTTAACTAGGTGCCATTGGAGAAACCATATCAGACAAAGAGCTTGTCTTGACTACTCCCAATGCTCGTCCAAGACATTGGGAACCATTTCTTCAAAGTATCAGTGGTAGAGAAGAACTACCTAATTTTGATCGTCTATGGACAGACTATACCGAGGAGGAAATCAGACTTATAGCCAGAGGAGTGCAAGACTCCCCTCATGATGACAATCATGCTCTTGCTTTTCATACAAAGAAAGGCAACAAAAGAAATAAAAGAAGTTTCAACAAACCATTCAAAGACAAGAAGACTTCATCGGCTTTAGGTCATGAACACAGAAAAGACAATTCAAAGATTCAGTGTTACAGATGTGACAAGTATGGACACATTGCGAGAAATTGTCCTACTAGGAAGAAAGGAAGACAACTTGCCTTCATTGCTGATGTTGATCCAGAGTCACATCAGAGAGATGAAGCCATAAAAGATGAAACCTTCTTCTTCATATCAACACTCTCAGGTACGGTTCCTATAGATGGTGATATTTGATTAATTGACAGTGGTGCCTCCAGGCACATGACTGGATATAGAGATCATCTGACAGATCTTGTTGAGAAAGAGTTCAGTCTACATGTTGTACTTGGAGACAATGCCAGATATACTGTGAAAGGGGTTGGAACTTCTGCATTCCAACTAGATTTTGACATACCGCTTCAGTTGAGTGAGGTACTATATGTACCTGGGATGAAAAGGAACCTTGTCTCTGTTTCTTCCTTAGAGGATAAAGGCTACAATGTTACCTTCTCTGAAGGAATAGTTCTTGCATGGCACAAGAACTCTCATATGAATTCTGCCCGAGTGATTGGTGTTCGAGAAAACAACTTATACAGATTGGCTGTCTGACCAGTCCAGGCCCTGTTACATGATACTATCAGCTTGAGTGAGCTATGGCATAGGAGACTTGCTCATATCCATTATAGAGCCCTTCCCGTTCTGGGGAAGATGGTAACAGGCCTTCCAAAGATTCATGTTCAACATGGTGGTGTTTGCAGAGGTTGTTCTCTTGGAAAAAATGTCAAGGGGTCCTTCTTGAGCAGTGACAGCAGATCCAAGGGGATCTTGGACTTGATACATTCAGATGTGTGTGGACCCATGACTGTTGCTTCGTTGAGCGAATATTTATACTATGTGCTCTTCATCGATGATCACTCTCAGAAGACGTGGATTTATTTCTTGAAGACCAAGGATGGAGTCCTTGCGAGATTTTAAGAACTTAAAGCTCAGGTTGAGAACCTGACCAGGAGGAGGATCAAGGTGCTGAGATTAGATAATGGAGGAGAGTATACCTCCAAGGATTTCAGTGATTTTTGTATTGAGGTAGGGATCAAGAGGGAGTACACCGTTCCTTATAACCCTCAGCAAAATGGGGTTGCAGAGAGGAAGAACAAAACCATCATTGAGGCAACCAAATGGATGATACATTATCAGAATCTACCTATGATTCCGTGGGCAGAAGTATCCATGAAAACTGTGTATGTTTAGAACATGAGTGCTCATCAGATTTTGAAGAACATGACTCCCGGAGAAGCTTTCAGTGGAGTGAAGCCTGAGGTTGGACATTTCAGGATATTTGGGTGTCCAGTATACTTTCATATACCCAAGGAAAAGAGGACCAAGCTAGACCCTTTAGGCAGAAAGGGTACATTTGTGGGGTACAATAAATCTTCAAAGGCATACCAGATCTACATCCCTGGTCAGAGACATATTGATGTGAGCAGAGATGTCATCTTTGAGGAAGAGATAGCCTTTCGAAAATCCAGAGAATCTCAGATGGAGATTGACAGTGAGACAATACCTTCTCCTCCTTCAGTAGTTAAGAGGGAGACAATCATTGATCCAGTTGATCCTGTAGCTCCAGTTGATGTTCCCAGAGACATTGCAGTAGGCCATAAAAGGCCTACCTGGGCTCGATAGACTTTGCAGGAGGCAAAGGGACATGCAACTCCTCGAGGTACATTTCGAGAGAGCAAGAGACCACAGATATTTTCGAGCTACATTTCAGCCATGAGCCACATCATTGATACTGAGCCTTCTTGTCATGGAGAAGCATAAGGTCAACAGGTTTGACAAGATGCCATGACAAAAGAGTATCAGTCCATCATGAAGAATGATGTGTGCGATTTTGTTCTGAGACCAGAACGAAAGTCTATAGTGACTTCCAAGTGGATCTATAAGATCAAGCATGCAGCTGATGGAAGTGTCGAGAAGTACAAAGCGATATTTGTAGCTAGAGGATTCTCTTAGGTGGAGGGAATTGATTATGAGGAGACATTTGCTTCTGTAGCCCGATACACTTTCATCCGTACGATCATTTCCCTAGCAGCATCCATGGGTTGGAGACTACGTCAGATGGATGTAAAGACATCCTTTCTCAATGGTGAGATTGAGGAAGAGGTTTACATTGAGCAACCAGAGGGATTCGTGATACATGAGTAAAAATCTCATGTGTGCAGGTTGAAGAAAACCTTGTATGGACTAAAGTAGGTACCTCGTGCTTGGTATCAAAAGATGGATGGATTTCTGATGAGTTTGGGCTTTAGCAAGAGTGTTGGTGATCAAAACCTATATTATCACATTGTTGGTGACGAGTGCCTGATTTTGGTCCTGTACGTTGATGATTTATTCCTCACTGGTTTAGAAAGTCTTATTGCGGAATGCAAGCATGCATTGACTTTTGAATTCGAGATGAAGGACCTTGGTATGATGCACTACTTCTTGGGACTAGAAGTATGGCAGAGGATTGAAGAGATTTTTTTGGGCCACGGAAAATATACAGTGGAGATATTGAAGAAATTCAGTATGACAGACTGCAAATCCATGTCTACACCGATGGTGATGGATCTGATGAAATTAAATGAGGCTTCTACTGATTCAGGCGAGATTGATCCTCATCTTTACCGACAACTGATTGGATCACTGATGTATCTGGTTAACACCAGACCTGATATATGCTATGCAGTGAACGTGCTCAGTCAGTTTATGAGTCAGTTGAGACAGACTCACTGGATAGCAACAAAGAATGTGTTGAGATATCTACGAGGCACAGTTGGATATGGCCTGAGATATGCCTCCGGTGTAGACATGAGATTGCAAGGATATGCCGATGCAGATTGGGCAGGGAGCGCAGTGGACCGGAAGAGCACATCTGGTTGTTGTTTTACTTTGGGATCTGCCATGGTTTCCTGGTGCAGTGGGAAACATAGCTCTGTGGCTTTGAGTACTGCAGAAGCAGAGTACATAGCGTTATGTGTTGCAGTTCGCGAAACAGTGTGGCTTCGCAAGCTCCTTGTAGATTTATTTGGTCATGAGATGGATTCCACCGTTATTCATTGTGATAACCAGAGCTGTGTGAAGCTTTCAGAGAATCCTGTGTTTCCCGATAAATCGAAACACATTGAGATCAAATACCATTATATCAGAGATATGGTGCAGAGGAAAGCAATACATGTGCAATACTTTTCTAAACATTAGTAGACTGCAGATGTCTTCACCAAACTGCTTGCCGGGACGGAGTTCGAGTACTTCTGTGAGAGACTTGGCCTGGTGGAGAATGCCTCCCCGACTGAGAGGGAGTGTTGTTGATTGCAGCTTCATGAGACATCCTCCCGATCGTTCTCCTCTGGACTGAGTTGAGACATCTGTGTGAGGAAGCCCAAGTGTTGGGTGTGCCCATGTGATGGATGTACGTCAAACTCTGGACTGAGTTGTGATGATGTGTGGCCTCTTGCTTTGTACTCCTCTGGACTGAGTTTAGTCAACTTGAGATAGTCTCCTGCCTTGTACACCTATGGACTTAGTTGAGTCGGCTTGAGATGGTACTCCAGATGGTACTCCTGTGGACTCAGTTGAGTGATTTGTTGAGTATGACGTCCCTGTGGCTGAGCACAGGTGGACGTGTCCCTAGTGGCTGAGCACTAGAGGATGTGTGGATCCCTTGCTATATTTTCTGAGTGTAAGATTTGCTTGTAACCCTAATTATGATGTAAAGGGTACAAGTCGGCCCCAACATGTGAAAGATAATTAATATGTTTAATGATTAATTATATTATAGAGTTATTGAGGTCGGCCCTATTATGCCAATAGACACCTTTTGCTGCGTCAAGTCTTGTATAAATAGAGGTGAATCCCCATTGAGTATTACACACACTCTCACTTGTCTTCTCATTATTTCAGACCTACTTGTATGGTTGAAGTGCACATCTTTCTAGGGCGCAAGTTTCTAGGTTTTGGTAAGCACCCTCTTGTGTGCTAGGTCTATGGTGTGGGGGATTTTCTCTTGAGAATATAACAAAGGATTGCTGGGTTTTTCCCTTGTTTGAGAAGGGTTTTCCCATGATACTTCTTGTGTTCTTGTGCATGGTTATTCTTCTTGTGATCTTGGTAATTACAACACTCGTGTATGGTGTTGCTGCATTTGTTTATGGTTCAAGTACATGCTAAATGAAATAAACTTCATGCTTGAGCTAAGCATCTCAAAATTCAAAATGGTACCAGAGCAGAGTTCTTGAAGAATCCATTGCACAAGTTTTCTAGCAAGCCGTCACCTCCGAGTTGCAGAAAAGTACGACCCCCTAGGGCTTTTGGAAAAAGTACGACCCTCCTTTTTCCAGTTTCAACACTTTATACTTGAGTGTTGGGGCTAATTCTTGCATAAAAGTGTACAACCTTCTTTAGCGCACCTCTAGAGACTCTCAGATTGCAAATCATAGAACTTTTGATTTTTGGCCCTAGGGTTTTTGTAGAAATTTCGGTTTTAGGGTTTTGCAGCTCATCGAAGGATTTTTCAAGCTTACCAATGTCCTTTTGACTTTCAAGGCTTATTGTTGGTAGTCATAAGTCCAACAAAACCTAAGGTTGCTAGCCTAGCCTAGCCGTTAGGTTTCCTAGCCTCGGCGTTAGGGTTTGTGGAAGAATCTGCAAACCATGAGGAACATAACTTTGGTGGAAGATAGGCTTGATGGATCAAGCAACTTCAGTTCCTGGAAGTCAAGACTACAGATTACCCTGGAAGAGGATGACCTATTGAGTGTGATACAAAAGACTCTACCATAAACAATCACTTATGAAGAGAAGGAAGAATGGAAGGAAGATGATGTCAAAGCAAGAAAGATAATCATCTATTCAGTAAGAGATCATCTCCTACCTCGTATTGCTAACTTGAAGACAACTTATGAGTTGTATGATGCATTGAAGAATATGTTTGAGAGTAACAACACCCTCAGAGCTCTTACATTGAAGAACCAGCTTCAACATATCAAGATGACAAAAGCAGAGACAGTTGCTACCTTCATCATGAAGATTTCAGAGGTTAGAGATCAAATAGGTACCATTGGAGAAACCATATCATACAAAGAGCTTGTCTTGACTACTCTCAATGCTCTTCCAAGACATTGGGAACCATTTCTTCAAAGTATGAGTGGTAGAGCAGAACTACCTAATTTTGATCGTCTATGGACAAACTCTACCGAGGAGGAAATCAGACTTATAGCCAGAGGAGTGCAAGACTCCCCTCATTATGACAATCATGCTCTTGCTTTTCATACAAAGAAAGGCAACAAAAGAAATAGAAGAAGTTTCAACAAAGCATTCAAAGACAAGAAGACTTCATTAGGTTCAAGTCATGAACACATAAAAGACAATTTAAAGATTCAGTGTTTCAGATGTGACAAGTATGGACACATTGCGAGAAATTGTCCTACCAGGAAGAAAGTAATACAACTTGCCTTCTCTGCTTATGTTGATCCAGAGTCACATCAAAGAGATGAAGACATAAAAGATGAAGCCTTCTTCTTCATAACAACACTCTCAGGTACGGTTCATACAGATATTGATATTTGGTTAATTGACAGTGGTGCCTCCAGGCACATGACTAGATATAGAGATCATCTGACAGACCTTGTTGAGAAAGAGTTCAGTCTACATGTTGTACTTGGAGACAATGCCAGATATACTGTGAAAGGGGTTTGAACTTCTACATTCCAACTAGATTCTGACATACCCCTTTAGTTGATTGAGGTACTATATGTACCTGGGATGAAAAGGAACCTTGTCTCTGTTTTTGCCTTAGAGGATAAAGGCTACAAGGTTACCTTCTCTGAAGGAAAAGTTCTTGCATGGCACAAGAACTCTCATATGAATTCTGCCCGAGTTATTGGTGTTCGAGAAAACAACTTATATGAATTCAACTGTGCAAAAGGGTACTGCTGGTCATGTAGTCTCTTGACACTCCATATTTGCAAGCTGAGGGCCTCGAGACATAATCTCCTTAGTTATCCACAAAATGGGGATAATAGTTAGCTTTGATGTTTTCAAAGATGGCTTGGCAAGTTGGTGAAAGCAGTGTGTTGTTATTGTCCCCCACTAGGGTTTGATTACCCCAAGTGATACAGTCACCTCTCATGTGCGAGTGCGTCATTGAAAGGGAGTTGTTTTTAAGGAAAAGCTATCATGGTTGTTGACTTAGATTGGGAAGGTTACATGCAAAAAAAGGTGTAAAGCAGCCTCCCACCTCTTGATCGTTGGTGGATGCTTAACATTCCGAGTAAAATTGATGAGGAGAAACATCTTTCCAATCCTTTAAATTAGCTTTGAAGGTTAATATTTCTATAAAAATGAAGTTTGGAGTCCTTGAAGGTTGCCTTGCAATTTGTCCTCCACAAGAAAGAGCACTTATGTGTCAGATGATATTCCAAAGTTGTTTGTCAATGAAATTGACATCCTTATCTCTTATGGAATTGTTGCCTATATTGAAGTGGGCCCACAAAATGTACTAAACATTGTTGTAACTCGACCATAAAAGGATTTTTCCTGCCTACAACCCATAAAATTGTCCCCTTTCTCTAACAAACAACATATAAACCATTGGACAATTCCATAGAGTGCATCCTTTCTTCAACTGACACATTTTTATGTAATATTACGAGAAATAGTCTTATAGGGTATTGTTTCTCCACAATGTTTTAAAAATCAGAATTGGAACTGATCGAGGGTAAGATCGGACTCAAATCTGACCGAGGGTAAGATTGGATTAGGATCAAAATGGGTCGTTGACATGGTTTACTATAATACATAAATATTAAAATTTTAATGAAAAAATATTTATATGCATCAATGTAAATCTAAGATTCCAAACCATTAGAGACAAAATATGCAAAGTCTTCTTATGTGTATACCATGTAAAGGTGAATATAGAAAAATGGCACTGAGTGCAATACATATCCGAAAAAAATACATAAACAATGAGGCTTTAAATGGCCTCTAGATTCCAAAAAACAACATGCTACAAGCTACTAGCCTACTACATATCATTGATCCTCGGCATGAACTACAAGACCATCCTGTGGCTTGGACTTGTTAGGGACATATTTAGTAGTAGTACTATGATTGTCTTCCCCTTGAGACAATGGAGCTCACTTTTGCAAAATAGGTGCCAAAGATGGAAGGTGCTACTTAACGTTTTCAATGAATTTGTCAAAACTTCAAGGAACTTTTTTGTAGATAGTTTCAATCTTTTGCATATATGTTTGAATTTAGTAACTCTCTGGTCATTATCTGTCTGACTGGTTTCTGTTGCTGGGATACCTGGATTGCTTTAGCCACTATTTGTTGTATATCGTTTAATTGAATGTAGTTATTTTCTGTTTGTTCTTGGTATTGTGGCAACTTGTATACAATTTTTTGCTAATCGGATTGGGCTGTTGTAATTCTCTTACTTTGGGTAGTGACTTTAACCATACTTTCCTTGGACACACCATTGGGCAAGTCTTTGATTATTCGTTGCCTTTTTGATATCTAGGCTTTTCATTGCTTGATCAAACTATCTCTTCTACACTTCAAGAACATTCCATAGGTGGTTCTAGACTTGAAAATTGGAATCAACTAGGTTTGAAAGACTAGATGCCGCATCCTTCTGTTAAGGTTTAAGCTATTATTAGGTTTCTTTTCAATTTACTAGATAACCATATCATAGATAGGATCACTGAGAGAAACACAATCACAAGATACACATCATTTATCCTGGGAAACCCTCATGGGGAAGAAAACCTAGCAAAAACTTCCTTAATATAGATAGCCAATACAATGCCAAGATAATAAACCAAAACACTAGAGAATATCCAACACTGAGCAATGCGCCTCTCTCTTCGTTCTTCTCCTAACTACAGCTAGCAAACTTGCGCACTGGATGAGTGAATGAGTGAGTGAGATAATGAGACACTGACTTCCTTTATTTATACAAACTGGTAGGTGCTGGAAAGGTGTCTCTTCACTGGGCAGGTCCAACTTGTCTTCTTAGTGGTTAAAACCACTTTAATTAGCCTGGGGGCCAACTTCTCAATTTGCACAATATATTTAGGGTTTGACCTATCCACAAAAGGGGATTTGATCAATTACAATGCCTGACATGATCAATCCACAAAAGGGGATTGATCTAATAAATAATAACTCAATAATAAATAGAATACTCTTTGCAGTTACAATATTTCAACACTCCCCCTTAACAAGAAGGGTATTCTACAACATCATCAGGAGAGAGAGAGGGCAACAACATCAATAGCATCTGGAACACTTACTGTCATATCTATAAATCATTGGAAGTTTTTCTCATCATCAATATCATCATCCACAACAAGGAGCTGGAATGGCATCATCATCATCTGCATCAACATGGATTAGTATAACACTAATACATCATCATCATCAATAATAGCACAAGGCTGATACAACATCAACAACAACAATATCATAGCATGGAGGCTGGAGCATTATCAACATCAACACTAGGATGGAAATCTTCAACATGAAGCTGGCATCTCAACAACATTAGCACGAAGCTGGAAATCTTCAGCACGAGGCTGGCATCACAACAACATCAACACGAAGCCGAAAATCATCAACACGAGGCTGGCATCACAACATCAACACGAAGCTGGAATCTTCAGCACGAGGCTGGCATCACAACAACATCAACACGCAGCTGAAAATCTTCAGCACGAGGCTGGCATCAACACTAATCCCCCTTTCGAGGGAGGTCCTTTCGGACTACACCAAGCTTATCTCGAAGTGCTCAAACTTTACACGAGACAGAGGCTTGGTCAACACATCTGCAACATGTTCATCCGTGCTAACATACTGGAGTTTTATGGCTCCTCTCTGCACCATATCACAGATGTAATGATATCGGGTTTCTATGTGTTTTGACTTGTCATGGAACACAAGGTTCTCTGTCATCTTTACAAAACTCTGGTTATCACATAAAATCATAGTTGCTTCCATCTCCAGATCGAATAGACCTGTCAACAACTTCCGAAGCCATATGGCTTCACAATTGGCGAAACATGCAACAATGTATTCTGCTTCTGCCGTGCTGAGATCAATACTTGATTGCTTCCTACTCTACCATGAGATCATAGCTGGCCCCAAACTGAAACAACATCCTGAAGTGCTCTTTCTGTCATAGACACTTCCAACCCAATCTGAATTGGTGTAACCACTCAGTCAGAAGTCATGATCTCCATTATAACTAAGACCAAAATCTAATGTATCCTTAAGGTACCTCATCACATGTTTTGCAACAACCAGGTGAACATGTCTGGGTTCTACCAGAAATTGACTCAAGGTGTTCACAACAAAACATATATTTGGCCTGGTGTTCGTGAGATACATCAACGATCCAATGATTTGTTTGTATAGCATAGCATCAATCAATTCTGATGAAGTGTCAACCATGAGCTTCAACTTTGTTTCCATGGGTGTATTCATGGATTTGCACTCCAACATATCAAACCTCTTCAATATTTCAACTGCATACTTCCCTTGGTTAAAGAAGATCTTCTCTGGGCTCTACCAAACCTCAAGACCTAAGAACTAGTGCATTAGGCCAAGGTCTTTCATCTCGAATTCTGCAACGAGCTTCTTCTTACAATCAGTGATGAGCTTTTCTTCTCCAGTTAGAAATAAGTCGTCGACATATAACAACAATATAATAGGCTCATCATTCATAACCTTGAAGTAAAGGTTAGAATTTGCTTTACTCTTGGTAAAGCCCAAGCTCTTCAGAAAATTGTCAATTCTTCCATACCAAGCTCTAGGAGCTTGTTTCAATCCATACAGAGCCTTCTTCAATATGTATACACGAGTCTTTTTGTCTTCTACTTCAAATCCTTGAGGTTGTTCTATATATACTTCTTCTTCAATGACACCATTTAAGAAAGTTGTTTTCACGTTTATCTGGTGTAACTTCCACTTCATCTTAGCTGCAAGGGCTATGATGGTTTTGATTGAAGTGTATCTGGCTACAGGAGCAAACATCTCTTCATAGTTAGTGCCTTCCTTTTGAGTAAAGCCACGAGCAAGAAACCTTCCTTTATATTTCTCAATACTTCCACCAACAACGTGTTTTATCTTGTATAACCATTTGGAAGATACGACATCCTTGCTTTTCGGTCTGGGAACTATTTCCGATACATCATTCTTTATAATGAATTGGTATTCTTTTGTCATGGCATCTGCCCATTCTTTCTTCTGAATGGCTTCTTCAAAGCAAGTAGGCTCCTTTTCTAAGAGATCACACATCAAAGCCATATAACTGGAGAATGGCTTGGGTTTCTTGACATGTCTCATGGTTCCTTCGGGGGAACCATACTTCTCTCCATCTTGAATAAGTTCCCTTGACTAGGCTGGCTTTCTCTTGTGGGAGATCGTCATCTGGGGAGGTTCTTGAGATTCTATTATGTGATGATCTTCTAGAATCTCCTCATCAGGGGAAGTTATGACTTCCCTCACTAGTTCTGCAACTCTGGGAGCCACAGGTTCTTCTTCATATACTTCTTCAAGTTGGCATCTTCTTGATTGCTTGAGTGCTGCATCTTCATCAAAGGTTACATCTCTGCTGATCTCAATATGATGGTAACCTGGTATGTATATTTTGAAGGCCTTGGAGACCTCACAGTATCCAACAAATATTCCCTTCTTTCTTGAAGGGTCAAGCTTGGTTCTCTTCTCTTTTGGAACGTGTACAAATACATGACATCCAAATATTTTCATTTTGAGATGGGTTACTTCTGGCTTCTTTCCGGAGAACATCTCTTCAGGGGTCTTGAACCCAAGTGCACTATGGGACAATTTGTTCTATACATATACTGTTGTTCTTGCTGCTTCTGCCCATAAGTGCATTGGAAGATCTTGATCATGGGTCATAGTCTTCATTTCTTCCATTATAGTTCCGTTCTTTCTTTCTACTACACCATTTTGTTGTTGATTGTAGGGAGTGGTGAGCTCCCTCTTAATCTCGACATCTTTACAAAAGTTTATAAACTCTTTTGAGGTGTATTCTCCTCCATTATCTGACCTGTGTATCTTGATCTTTCTTTTAGTGGGATTCTCTATCAAGGCTTTGAATTCCTTGAATTTACCGAACACTTCATCTTTTGATTTCAAAAAGTAAACCCAAGTTTTGCGAGAAAAGTCATAAATAAAAGACACATAGTATACATACCCACTGATGGAGGTTGATGGCATTGAGCCACATACATCTGAGTGAATGAGCTCTAGGACTCCTTTTGCTTTGTTGCCTCTCTTCAGGAAAGGGTTCTTGATGTTCTTTCCTTGTGCACATCCGTTGCACATGCCTTCATGGTCAACCTTGAATTCTGGTAGATCTGTGACTGCCTTGCTTACATATGGTAATGCCTTGTAGTTAATGTGAGCTAATCTTCTATGCCAAAGTTTGTGAATTTTCCAGGTCCTATCAGCTGTCTTCTTGGTCTGTCTTTGACCAAGCTAAGACTCTAAGTTTTCTGCTATCTCAAATTTAATTTTCTGCTGTTTTATAACAGCCAACAGTCATATTTAGTTTTTGCTGATTGTTATGGTTGTAGTCTCAATTTGGGTGCTCTAGCAAGTAGTTTTATGCATAAGAAATTAGTACATGCATACCAAATAACAA
>SNQJ01S0016669.1:55152-74857 GCA_010110895.2 Picea sitchensis
TAAGGTAATAGTCACTAGATCAGTGTTGGAAACAGTTTCCCCTATATTTACTAGCTTGTCTTTCACCTCTTTAATGTGACCCAAAAATGAACTAACAGATTCATTTCCATCCATCTTAATGCATAGCAATTTAGTTTTCAGGAACAAAATGCGATTTGTGTTGCTAGTTTCATATAATGCTTTAAGAGTTGTCCATGTAGCAACAGAAGTTGTAGCATCTCTAATATGTGGAATTATGCTATCTTTAACTGACATGCACAACAATACCTTTTCCTTGTTTTCACGCTTCTCCCAGTCTTGGATCTGTGATGCTGTCGCACCTGCAGCCACATCAGGTTTCAGTTCAGTTCCCTTCGCAATGTTCTAGACACCATAGCCCTCCATGAGTGTCTGCATCTTGAATTTCCAGTTAATGAAATTCGAGCCATCTAGCTTGTTGGCTTCATTGAGGTATGTCTCCGCTAGAGGATTCACCATCTCTACAAGTTAGTCTCTGCAAGTGAATCACCAAAGATATGCAACTTTTTGTCGAGTGCTGAGCAGTCTGTCGCTCTGCCTTTCGAATCCACCGATCCGTCTCTACCTTGGCTCTCAATTGTTTTAAAATAAATATAATAAAATCTTAAACATGCATCCTCATATGCATAAGAATAACCCCTTTCTCATGCTTCAAAGCTTTACATATAAAAAAATAAGGCTCATATATAAAACAAATTCTTATATACAAACTCCCATATAATATCTCTCATATAAAACCTCACACTCACGATTTCTCATATAACACTTCACACTTTACTTTCCACTTTAATATAAATAATTTATAACAACCACCAAATTTATAACTCCCTCTTTTAATAAGAACTTGATACCTCACGCTTATTCAAATGCATGCAAATAACCTCCTACAAATCGTGCTCTTCACGCATGCATTCAAACTCCACCCAAAAACTCAAGCTATAACCATGCTCACGCTCCAATGCTCATGCAAATCGCATGCAAACTATATAAACTCGTTCTTCAAAACTCCACGAAGCTTTACTCACGCATTCTTTACTAGAACTCATGCTTTACCAAATAAATGACGTCGACGCTTCTCTAATTCTGCAGGTTCAGCGCTGGCGCTTGGTGTCAATGGAAAGGGGAGCGTTGTAGCGCTCTGTCCATGTAGAAGGGTGGCGCCGGGGCAACATAGCTCTCATAAGAATTCAACGGGAGCATCGAGGATCGAGAAATTGAATTTGAGGAGTGTGAGAGCGTCGACGCTCTCTACCACTGTATAGGGGGGCACTCTCAAAAAAGAAATTCAAGATTTTGTTCTTGGATCTTGCCTCAGAGAGCTGGACCTCCAACCCGCTCTGATACCAAGATAAAATATACGAGGCAAACAACACGGTGAGGCTATGCTCACTTCTATATTATTTAATGAAGACAGATTACATCTTTATATAGGAAAAGACTCTCCCGAGTTGGTTACATGCAAACCAAAGACAACTAGACTCTTAACTAAGAACTGACTCTTAACATGCCTACAACTGACTCTCACAACTGAAGCTTATAACGGGTGCTTATAACTGGCGCTTACAACTGGCGCTTTCTCCATTATTTCCAAGTATTATTAAATACGATTATTTTTTTATTTTTTTAATAAATTAAGTTTTAAATTGACAATATAATATTTTATGAAAAACCATGCCGGACTCTATTTTGATGGACCATTTCTTATAAATTATAATGTTGAAGTCTATTCAAACAAATGGACCATTTATGAAATATGACAAATGTTCGATTTATGTTTTCAAATTCACACTATTTGTGCAGTTCACAAGGTTGATCTCTAACATCACTTGTCATACCATAAATTCCCCTGTCATGGTATATATGAGGTTAATATCGTTTGAATTGACTACTTATCCTATTAGTTAAAACAAAAGATCAAATTCTATTTTAGATATTGGTGAACATTTTGTTGTATACATATTATATTTGTTTAGTGTATAATTGATGATGGTTATTAAGATTAGATAAGATAATTGTATTAATGTCTAATAAATGATCATTAGAGTAGGTCAACATGATTGTTAGGTACAATGATGCTCATACAAAGTAAGAGTATTAAAGTAGCTCCTATATAAAAGTAAGATGTAGAAAATAAAATAAGAGTCTAATCTAGATCTTGAAAAACTAACTCCAAACATGGAAAGACGATCTGAGAGAGAGATGTATAAAGTGAGTGGATACATAATCTATGATAGCAATGGTACAAGCTTACCATGGTCCACTGGAACCATCTTTGCTGACATCCAAGGCCAAATGGAGAAATCTCAAAATAAATGTCTATCTGGAAAAATAACTAGAAGAGGAGCTAGACTCAATGTTGTGTTGTTTCCTGGAAGGGAGAACTCATTATTCTGGTATGGAAGGTATCATCTGGCTACTCATTTGTATGCTAATATGAGGTTTGGGCTGGAAACACTGCTAGGGTCTCAAAGAAGTAGAAATAATTCTTTGAGTCTGCAAGGATCTAGGGCCAAGGACATGATTTCTATCCATCTGTCGCTTGGTACCCCTAGGAGATGGGAGCATCGTAAAAAAAAAAGCGATTTTTTGGGTGGGAGATGGTCCAAGATGTGGATGAAGGATGGGCTAAACATATATGGTCAAGGTACCTAAATAAACTACCAAGTGTTTGGAGCTCTTTCAAAAGATAATGGAACCATCCTTGGATCTTGTGGTAAATTGAACAATGGAAGATGAAGTGGTCCTTAGTCTCAACCTCTTTGAGGTGGCATAACTATCAAATTCTTTCTGATAAGTCAATATAGTGGTCTATCTTGATCCACAATCTATGAGAGCCCACTCTAAACTGTCCCAGGGGGATGCGAAGAACATGCATCCAATGGTGAAGTGTGTAATGAGGTTGAATGAGTCCATCCCTCAAATCCATGAAGTGCTCAACATAGAAGGCTATCTTTGAATGTAACCTACCTGAGGGTTTATCTAAGTGACCCACACAAACTGCCTGTAGATATCATCTATGCTGATCATGTTCATCTCCTATATGGTAGGTAAGAGGTGGAAAAACACAACAAGGGAGTATCTAAATGGAGGAATCTAGTCCATCGCAATACCAATAGACTCTAGGAGATTTGAGATTCTCGCATACCAACCAACATAGCGACTCGAAGGATTGGATGATGTAATGCACTTCGATGAATAGTAGGCCAAGTATGTATCTTCTTGCATCTGATGATGTGGTGAAAGAGGATGATTTGCACTCTCTCTGTTCAGGACCAATCAGACTCTAGGAAACCAGGTCCCCAAACCTTAGAACTATATAAAATTGTGGGGCAAATAAGGGTGTCCATGAGAGACACCTTGGAAGATATGTCCTAAAAATGGTTTAGAAAACATTGCCTCTCAAAAAGGGCCAAGGATCCATAGCCCTTGCTAACTTGAGGCTGAAGTGCATGCCGTAGACTAAAGTGAGGTCCTCTGAACTATACCTGCAAATAAGTATAAGTGTTGGTCATCTCAATCTCCTTTCCTTTGAAGGTTGCAAAAAAGGGATAAGGCATCCGACACAAAAAAGGGCTAAGGCATCCAACTATCTCTGCAACCCCTCAGGAGTTGAGGCTAAAAGGATCACATCAACAACAAAAATCAACCTAGACATTAGGATCTGGTGGAGAAGGCATCCATATCTGTCTTGGATTTTCTCATGCAGGGTCAATGTAGATCCCAAATAATGTGGGGGACAAGGGGCATCCCTGTTTCCCCAATGGTACTCCTGATAAAATATGATGCTCTGTAGTCTGTGCAAATATGACCAAGGATTGACTTAGATAGACACATGATGGGGATCAATAAGGTATCTAAAATACCAATGTCTTGAGTCTTTAGAACAAAACCTCCTCGGGGATGGAGTCAAATACTTTCAAAAAAGTCCACAAAGTAGCAGTAAACTTTCAAAGAGAAATGTTGCACCTCCTTGATGAAAAGTTAGAGTGTAAATATGTGATCAATGGTATGGTGCATAGGTTGAAATCCAACATGTCCTCTAACTCTAATTTACCTCCACTCAATCTCCCTAGAGAGAGTCAAATGGAAGACCATAACATAGAGTTTAGAAAACATGTGGCCTACCATTATTGTCCTATAGTTGTTGGGATCAACAATAGAGCTCAATTTGTGAATCAGGTGAATAGTGTGATGTGACCAAGATTGTGGAAAACTCATACAGACCACATGGTTAAGAAAATTGGTCAAGTGATTATCCATAGCGTGAAGAACCTACTTGAAGAGTTCTTCTTGGAATCCTTCCTCATCCCTTGCTTTGCTAGTGCTCAGCATCCAAACAACCTCTTGGATATCTTGGTAGGAGAATAAGTGGAAATAATGGGGGGGGGGAGAGGTGACTTGGATTAGGGGCTACCCAGGGACACCATAAAGGGAGGAGATATGAGAAAACATGGATTTTGGATCAAGAGGGAGAGGGGAGTGACATGGGAAGATGTTGCACCATAAGTTTTTAAGAGAATGGACAAGGGAAGAAAATAAACTCCCCTCTCCTCTAGGATATGAATATGTTGATCCAAGCAAAAATTGGTGGCCACCCACCTATTACATTGGCTCAAAACATGGGTTTCCACCTTGGCAAATTTTCTACGGTTTTTCGGGTCCTGAACTTTCGGGGCCGTTTTGAGGCCCTAAATGAAGTTTTTTGGGAACGACAACGCTGATATCACAGCCAGAGGCATGGTCTGGGATGAATAGAATATGTATTGCTCGGATAGACCTTTCTGACAAGGTATAGAATGCCCCAAAAAAATATTGTATGAAAAAGTTATGCCTTGGGAAGTTGACATTCCAACTACCCCCATCGAGGCCCAAAAACCTTTTGGCGTTTCATCTTCCGAGGTTAGGGATTTGGATTTTCTTTATGATAAAAAGGCCTCTAGAGCCTCATTGTAAACATCATCATCTTCTTGCGAATGAGCATATCCATCAGATCTCTTCTCAGAGATAAGCTGCCACCATTCTAGCGAGTCATTCACTTTGTAATTTTACAGTTTCCGTACATTCTCTCATTAACAAAAATTGTACATTATTGTATCTATGTATTTATTGCAATATTTCTATGTATCTTGCAAAATATCTATGTATTTCATTGGTATATCTCCTCCTTCATTTCATTATCAAAATAAATCCAGATCAATGGTATCAGAGCAGGCTTCTCATTGTCGTTTCTTAGTGCATGTCCTCGACGAGGTCAGGGTACAAAGATTTGGGTCTCGAGCTAGTTTCCCTTGAGGAAAACCGTTCTCGTCAGCTCAAGCGACCTCCCGTGGAGAAAGAAAAGAGAGACGCGGGAGCAGAAGATCCCATCAAGTTGTTGATCGCAGAAGCCCTCGTGCAACAGAGGAACAAGATGTTGGATATTTTTTCCCAAATACTTCAACGATTTCCCATAATAAAATGCACGTCTTCATCAAGCATTCGCTTTGGAGCTGCTACTCCATTCAAGGTACAAGTTAATTTTGATATTCCCATATTTGAAGTTCAGATCGATGCAAATGATTTGGAAAAATGGTTAAATTTGCTAGAAGGTTATTTCTCTTTTCACAGTTTTCCGAAAAAGAAAATATCACCTTTGCACTCCTCAAGGCTCTCCCCCATATCAAACATTGGTGGGAAACTTACTGGGAGAAAAATTCCACAGAGTAGTCTGGAATATTTGGGGCCGAGCCCACTTGGTATTTTTTTTATTGATGCGGTCATGGAGCAATATTACCTCATGGGAAACTATGATGACCAATACATGAGATGGACCACACTGCATTAAAAGCGGGACCAAAGAATGTCAGAGTTCACAAATACCTTCCATACCTTGCGCACCAAGCTGGGTATCAAAGACTATGAGTGACATTTGGTTTTGAAATACCGCGGGGCTCTACATAGGTACATACAAATCAAAATGGAGTTTCTTGACATCTCATCATTGTGATCCTCTTATAGATATGATGTCAAAATCGAGCATAAATTTAAGAAACAGAATAAGTGGGAATTTGGGTTTGCAAATCCGCAACAACCAAAGTACGGTAAAGGCATCCCTAACTCATAGAATAGTCAACCTTAAGACAACCAGTCCAAGCCACATGAAAAGAAGGGAAACATGAAGACAAATAAGGACAATAGGAAGTGGTGTGACTTCCACAAAATCCCTTGGCACAACACCGATGAATGTCTCTCAAAACGGTCATTGGTATTCGAGCTCAAAGAAACAGAGTCGAGCCCTGACTCAGACTCTGATTCAGACAATAATAAAAAGAGACAGATAATTGATGCAGAACCCACTGTTACTGTCGCGACTGCAACAATACAACAAGAAGAACCAGGGGATCCTGAGGAGGGGGAGTGCCTTTTCCATTCACATATGTGGGTGAAGGGGACCCTGTTGCATTTTATTGTTGATAGTGGAACCTAGAAGAACCTCATCTCAGAAGAGGTCGTCAAGAAGTTGGGTTTGTTGACAACACCACACCCGCAACCATACAACATCGGATGGCTCCGCCAGGGATGAGATCTTTGTGTCAGCCAACAAAGCCCCCTGTTGTACGTCATCAAGCCCTTCAAGGATGAGGTACTGTGTGATGTTTTGTTAGGCCAACCATATATGTTGAGGCATCATGATGTTTATGAGTCTTGACCCCATAGCGTCATTGTTACTCTGGGGGTCATCCCTACAGGATACCCAAGGTAGTTTCAACTACTGTACCAACAAAAAAATGCAACAAAGTAATCTCTCATACTAAAAAATTTAGCCTCTTCACAACTTGGTCAGAAGAGAAGGACACTGCAATCATTGAAGCCTTGGCCCAAGACCCTTCTATCCAACGGAGGCAGATCAACACGATTGTAGAAGAGCACCAAGATATTCCTTCTGCACCTACGGGGGTGCCTCCAAACTACCTAGTCAAATAAAGTTATGATAAATTACTTCATGTTCTTTATGCTGCATCTTCACTAACAAAGTCCTCCCACACTTAGGAAGATCATGTAGTGATATTGGTTCATAACAACCTTCAACAAGTTGAATAGCGCAAGTTCTTCAACAAGGCAAGAAACTCACCAAGGTTTAGATTCAACAAAACCTTCCCCGAGGATCTGACACAATGGAGACCATCACTTCCTAAGGGGGGAGGATTGATCCATGCATAAATTGGTGGCCACACACCTATTCCAATGGATCAAAACATGGGTTTCCACCTTGGTAGTGTTTCTATGATTTTCCGGAACTTGAACTTTCAGGGTCGTTTTGAGGCCCTAAACGATGTTTTTGGGCACGACAACGCCCATATGATAGCCAAAGGCATCATCTGGGCCAAACAAAATATGTACTTGTTGGTCAGACCTTTCTGACGAGGTATAGAACGCCCCCAAAAAAGATCGTATGCAAAAGTTACGCCCTTGGGAAGTTGACGTACCAACTACCCCCATTGAGGCCCACAAACCTTTTGGCGTTTCATATTTCAGGGTTAGGGTTTTGGATTTTCTTTATGATAAAAATGCCTCTAGAGCCTCTTTGTAAACTTCATCATATTCTTGTGAATGAGCGTAGCCATCAGATCTCTTCTCTGAGATAAGCTACTACCATTCTAGCGAGTCATTCACTCTATAATTTTACAGTTTTTGTACATTCTCTCATTACTAAAAAATGTGCATTACTTTATCTCTGTGTTTATTGCAATATTTCTGTGTATATTGCAATATCTCTGTGTATTTCATTGTTATATCTATTCCTTCATTTCCTTCTCAAAATAAATCCGTATCATATGTGCTTCTTGTGCCAGAGGAGGCGATGCTAAGAAGCCTTAATATGAAGGTAGAAAGGGTGAGTTTGAGTGAAGGAAAGTCGAATCTGATTGCGGAGGAGTTTGCATTCATTGTCATACCACTGGTTCATGGGGTAGGACTTATATTTTAGGGAAGGTGAGGTGGATTTGGTGTAGTGTGGGTAGGATTGAAGAGAAACTTCCCAAATGGTGGATGAAAGACAATTTTACTTGATAGCAACATAGACAAGGTATGAGAAGTAGGACTCAAATGGGAGCATTTGGCGGAGATCAAAGTAAGGGTACAACGAAGGGTTCTGGTTCTTTACCTTTTTTATGCTTGACACTTGGTGTAGATCAAAGTATATATATATATGAGACAAAGGGTACAATTATAATGAAATGTTGCAATGAATGGTTCTATCCTACATACAAATATGAAACTAGAAATGTACTAATTCAATATCTAGGGCTTAATAAGAGGTTTTATGCATAACATGGGGCCTTGTCTAGGACTTAACAGGTTGCCGGGCCATAATTTGGATGGGAAGTAAATAACCCTTCATTGTAGCCTTTCATTATAATTGTACCCTTTGTCTCATATATATATGCAACCATATAAATATATGTCCCTCAAGCAGCAAAAGGACAATAAATTAGCACCCAAATATTATGGCCCCTATAAGGTTTTCCAAGGGATTGGAAGTATGGATTACAAATTGGAGTTGCCTCCATATTCATAGGTACATCTAGTCTTCCATGTTTCTTTCTTAAAGAAGGTCATCATTTTGCAAGACATAGGTTGGATTTGAATTGCTTCTCAGAAAAGAATTGGTACTTTTGTCAAATACTCGGTACCAAGTGCTCCAAACATCAATTGGCTATTTTCACAGGATAATATCTCTCAGCTACTAATGTATGAACCCAATTTCAATGGACATATTGAAAGCCTATATAACACATATGTCAAAGGATTTGAGATAATTGAATTCAGGTAAAGAAGTGGTAAGAACCGGGCCCAATTTTTTATTAAAAATTGTCATTGTGCATAATTTAGGGTACTGGTCAAAGTGAACTTTTCACCTCCAGAACAAGTCGAGTATAGTTTTTGTGGGATTGTCAATCTAATTCCACTGAAAAAATCTGAATCTAAGGTCTATAAGTACATAAACACTCATTACGGATTTCCCATCAAACGAGCCTCATTAATCATGAACCTGCTAAAATGTTTTGAATGGAGTTGTAAGTCCCCTCATTGGAAATATCTACCTATTCTTTCCACATTGCAAAAAATGGTGTCTCAATCGGGCATCGTATGGGAAAGTTACGAGTTTTCTAAGTTAGATTGAGTTGCAACAAAACCCACCCCGACTTATCACATCAAAAATAAAAGAAAAAATTAAAAAAAAAATCCATGAAATACACAGTGTACTGACAAAAGAAAGGATTATAAGTGTCGATACGTCCACCAACTCTTCGTCTTCTTTATTAGCTTCTTTCAATCTTCTTACATGCACAAAGCCTCCAAATCAACTCCGCAGAGGATAGGAGATCTACGCAACTCTTCAGATCCTCCTTCCCTGAGTAGATCTAGGCACAGAGACTTACAAAGTCTTTTACAGTCGCTTGCACTTAGCCTTGCAAGTCTCACATAGTGCACACAAAGCCAAATAATACAGATCTACTTTTGCACTTAGCAACAATGGCTCACATTGACTAGTCACTACTTCTTACATCACCTAGACTTCTATTTATTCATTACAAAATAGGACTAAGCATGGGTAAACCCATGGGACGACATCCCCATACCCATTACATAAGCCCAAAACCCAAAAATCCCTAAACAAGGGCCGATATCCTACAATCTCCACTTCGACTTGTGCTCCGCCTTTGATAGCCTGTCGAAGTCCCAAAATGGTTAAAAATGACCAAGGGTCCTCAAAAATTGGTCAAGGGCTAACACTCTTGCATTACAAACTTATGTCAATGTCATGCTTCCTGAGTCTGATCATCTTTTGTGCTTTTTTCCAAGGAAAGTTTTACTCAACCTGAGTTTTCCTTTCTACAGTTTATCTCTTTACTTTCATGAGTTGATCATCCCGAGAGTTTAGTCAAGTCCAGATTCAAAATCGACGAATTTATTTGCCTAATCATCGAGATCCTCCAGTATTTTCCCGATGGTCTGTCAAAGACTTCAGAGTAGTGATTCTTACACTCCCATTGTACTCCTACCTGAGTTTTTAAGATCTTGAATATTTTTTCTCGAGCTATGAAGACTTCATCTCTAACCAAAGGCGTCATTAGCTTCTTGAAGATACATACTATGCATGTATTCCTCGACTGATTTTGAGATGTAGATCCACTATGTATTTCCCATGGCTACACATTATATAGTTATATGACATTGACATGCAATGTATTTGATTGGAAACCATGATTTAGTTCATCCTGAGCATGGGTATGCCCGCCTCAGAGAGACAATTGTTGTTTTGCAGATGGAGCCTCCCGAACTTTGGTCCCAGGCTCACTCGATTTTGTGCATTGGTGAAGATGTTTTAATGTATTTCGGCCATCAATTTCTCTTCTGACCTCATACATTAGGGGGCATCTATTATAGCCCTAAAATGATTTACTCATGCATACATGGAATTGGCCCTCTTAATTGCATAATTTTCCAAATCATTGCTAAGAAGCTCTACTTAAAAAACCATTTTTTAGAGCATGTACAACCTACACCACTACAACCTACGTACATATGCTTGCTTCATGCTAGAAAAACCATGTACATATGCTTGTTTCACAATACACAACCCGTGTATACCTCCAAAATTTGCAAAACTTAAAAAGTTGTAAGGAATTTGGTAGAATTCATGGGCTATTGGAGGTTTCCCAACCAATTCATCTGCTATAGCCCATCCCCCAACCAAATAACTATCCTTTTATCATATAAAAGGAGGGTTTGGGGTCTCATTCCTAAGCTAAGCATAAGAACAGTGAAACTATACCCAATTTCACTTCCCTTCCTTGCCCAAGCATTTGCTACCTTTTGGGAGTTACTTCCTCAACATCCACTCTTCAACCCCTTCTTCTTCCATTCATTCCATTTTCTTCCCTTGAGGTGATAAGAAGATTGAGAGAAGAGGCCTATTGAAGGTGCACTTGGAGTATTGTAAAGATAAGCTCGGACGAGGTTCGCATAATGGTGGCCGACATGGATTGTAAGTTTCAGTCTTTGTTTGATGAATAAAAGAATATATTTTCCTTGTCCCAAATGATGGTGTTTTGTGTATTTTCTTTGATTTATACATAGAATTTTATATCTAACCCTAATTTATGAATAGAAATATCATGCTTGTAGTCCTTGTTTTCCTAGTTTTGGATGCAGGTTAGTCTTGTAAGGTAACCTGCAGTCTTTGGAACTACACAGCTTGAGGAAATCATCACTAGACGTGGGATAAAAGTTACATGAATAATTTCACCATACATAGAGAGTATTCCTCAACCAAATGTAAATTATATTGAGGAAGACTTAGGGGTATACTCTATCTTTTTATATGAGGGTGACACAACTATAGAACAAATTGATTTAGAAGACGGTATGTGGCACATGCATTTCGATGGCTCATGCTCAAATGAAGGCAATGGAGCTGGCATTATATTATACTCGCATGTAGGCAAGATTCACAAATTTTCTTATAGGTTAGAGTTCACTTGCACAAACAATGTCATTGAATTTGAATCCTTATTGCTAGACATAAAAAATGCTTATAACCTTGGCTGCGGCCACCTTATAGTTTTTGGCAATTCTGAACTTGTTGTAAACCTTGTGCGTAAAATCTATTCTCCTAGAAATAAGTTGATGAAACGCTATACCCAAGTTTTTTGGGTGCTTGTCTAAAATATTCTGTCATTTAACATTACTCATGTTAAGAGGGAACTTAATTCAATGGTTGATAGGTTAGTTGTATTTGTGACATCTCCTACTCGACAACTTCCACCTCAAAGGCCCGATTGTACTTTTCAATCTTTATATCGTCCTCACAATCCAGATAATGTAGAATCATGGCAGGTTTTCCCTAATGATGAGGGCATTTTTGCTTTCATACAAAATGAACCGTTTAAGACTAAGGAAATCATATCTATGGAAGATGACAAAATTCCAAAGGGATTGACTCCTCTTGAAAGTTCATTTTCATCGAGTGATGTGAGAAACAAAGAAACATGTAAGGAAGAGGAGTCGAAAAGGAAGGTGGGTGATACCATTTCATTGAACCTTGGGACCTCCGAATCTTTGAATATGGTTAAACTAGGTGCCCAATGTTCCAACTAAGAAAAGGCGAAATTCAAAGAACTACTAAGTGAATTTCAAGATGTTTTTGCTTGGTCATATAAGGATATTCGTGGTTTTGATCCTGCTCTTATACAACATTCCATTCCTATCAAGGAAGGGATAAAACCAGTTAGGCAAAAACAAAGACCCATTAACCCCACACTTGAAGCTACTATTTGGAAGGAGTTGGAAAAATGTTTGAAGGATGGAATAATATTTTCAGTTAAGTATTTTGAGTGGGTTTCCAATTTGGTTCCTGTTCAGAAAAAAAAGATGACCAGATCCAATTATGTGTAGACTTTCATGTATTGAATAGAGAAAGTGTAAAAGACCATTTCCTCTCCCTAATATGGAAATGATTTTGCAATAGGTTGCAGGGTCACAAATGATGTCCTTACTTGATTTTTTCTCTGGTTATAATCAAATTAAAGTAAAAAGGACTGACATATACAAAACCACTTTTACTACATGATGGGGCACATTTTCTTATGAACGCATGCCTTTTGTATTGGCTAATGTAGGTGCCACTTTCTAGAGAGCTATGCAAATAGATTTTGATGATCTGATCGGTAAGATTATCTAGGTTTATCTTAATGACTTGAATATTTATTCAAATAACCAATCAGAGCATTTTGGTCATCTTAGAAGAGTTCTCAAGCGATGCAGAAAGTTTGGAATTTCTTTAAATCCTTCTAAATCTATTTTTGGCATTACCAAGGGTAAGATCCTTGGGAATATAATCTCTGATTCATGAATAATCATCAATCCTGAAAGGATTGTTGTTATCATGAACCTTCCTAACCCCACTTCCAAAAAGGAGGTTCAAGCCTTTATGGTCATTATCAACTTTGTACGTAGATTTGTTCTTGATTTTTATTTAACGGTAAAACCAATTCATAATCGTCTAGAACAAGGTCGATCCTTTTCTTGGACTAAAGAAGTCAAAAATGATTTTGTAAGGATTAAGGAAATCAGTTTTGCACTGGTTTTGGCGAAACTGGACTTTGAGAAATATTTTATCATATACACTAATGCCATTGAGGAAGCAATTTATGCTATTCTCTTACAATGTGATGACCACAATAAAAAAAAACTTGTATATTACATGAGTCACATTTTATCAGATGACAAATTCAAGTATTCTTATATTGAAAAACATGCCTTTGCTCTTGTTAAAGTTGTGGAGAAATTTCGCCACTTTATCCTAGGAAAGCACACACAGCTAAAGGCCCCTTTGCCTGCTATCAAGTTTCTTCTTTCACAGCCTTATCTTTCAAGGAAGCTTGCACATTGGCTCGCCAAAATCCAGGAGCACTATTTAACCATCATGACTTCGAAAACAATTAAGGGATGAGACTTATCCCTTCACTTAGCTCAACATGTTGAAGCAAGTGAAGAAATTGACGATCGAGATAATCCTCTTTCAACACTATTTTATATTGAGATTCAAACCATTTCTATAGTTGAACATCCATGGTATAAAAATCAGGTGTATTACTTGCAATATCATAAATGCCCAGATAAATTAGATACTCATCAAAGGAAGGATTTGTCTTAAATCTTCCAGATATATTGTTTCAGGATACTTTCTATTCAGGAGGTCTGCTAATGGTATATTAATTCAATGTGTGAATAATGAGGAAGCACATAAATTGTTACAGGAAACTCATGGATATTCATATTTTGTTATTCACGTTGGTGGCCACTTTTCTGCTAAAACTAATGGTTTTAAAATCATCAGAAAAGGTTATTATTGGCCTTCAATTTTTCAAGATTCTTATAACTTCTCAAGATATTGTGTCAGGTGCCAAAAATTCGTTGGGAAACAACGTTTTTATGCCATGGCTTTGCAACCTGTCCTTCCCGATTTTCCTTTTTCTAAATGGGGTCTGGACTTTATTGGTCCTATTAATCCTCCATCTTCAGTAGAGCAGGTTTTTATCTTGACAACCACAAATTATTTCACAAAATGGGATGAAGTTGTCCCACTTAGACACTCATAGGACAAAAAAGTAATTTCTTTCTTGGAAACTAATACCTTCTTCAGATTTGGAATTCCTTTAGAGATTATTACAGACAATGGTCCCGCTTTCATTTCTGCTAAATTGGCTCAATTTTTAGCTAAATTCGGGGTCAAACATTTCACCTCATCAGCTTATTACCCTCAAGGAAATGGGAAATTTGAGTCTACTAACAAAAATATGGTTAGGATCATAAAGAGGCTCATCGAGGATAATCCTCGTCAATGGCACAACCTCCTCACTTACGCCCTTTGGGAAGATTGCACTACTACCAAGGTAAGCACATGTTACACTCCCTTTCAGCTTGTCTATGGTCAAGAAGCCATTTTTCCTACTGAGCTGGAACTTTCTTCTCTAGGGATTATTCTACAGATCGAAGAATTAAATTCTTCCAATGTCCCTCAAAGGATAAATGCACTATTAACCTTAGAGGAACAAAGCATGTTTTCCTTGGAAAACATAAAGAAAAGACAACAAACCGTGAAGAAATATTTCAACAAAAGTGCAAAAGATGTCAAATTTAAAGTAAATGAGAAATTATTTCTTTGGGACTCAGCCCATGCTGACAGAGAAAGACATTCAAAGTTTCATAAATTATGGCTAGGTCCTTTCAAAATCACTTTTGTCCTAGGCGCAAATTCTTATCTTCTAAAGGACTTGAAAGGGCGATTATTTTCCTATAGTACCAACGGTTCCCACTTGAAACATTATGTGGAACCAACTTGAATGATAAACATTGCATGAAATTCACTACTGTATGTAATTTTATGTTTCATTTTTTTGGTTTTGTTTTGTTTACTTGATTGATTCATTTTCTGTTGTTTCATTTATGCCTTTTCAATTTCTGTTTTTTTTTCTTTTGTTGTTTTCTTTTTGTTATCAGAAATAAGCTTTGGATCAGTTTCTCCATAACGATGTCATTCTACAAGTATTGTTGATCAATAACAATCAAGTTACACAACTATCATGATGTCCTCCTTGTACACATCGTTGGAATTGCTTTCTGCTTCCAAGTACTTCTGTTAGATAGATAATTTTATTTCCGTCCCTACTTTTTGCTATCCCTTTCTTCCCTCCATCCTAAGATTCAATAGATCACATCATAAAATTTCTCCTTAAAACAAGAAACACTTTTACTGTGACCGATCGGATGTTATGCATACGTGACCAGACCCCCTCATACATACCACTTTTCATGAGTTATTCCCAAAACATTGTATCATTATTTCCCTTAAACTGCCTCACTCCCCCTGTTGCATAATCATTTTGGTAAATAATTCTTTGATCTACAATTCACCAGTCTGCGAAACCAGACATTCTGAGTTCTTAATCTATTGAAAACAAATTTCCTTGTGGAGTCACCAGTTTGTTGACGCTTAAAAGCGCAATGTTGGATACTATGCTCACAAATGATTTCCAAGCTTTATTATTTAATTATATTAATAATATACTAGTAGGTGGGACCCCTTGTTTGACTTATGACACTATGATGGAGACACAACACTTATATTTTGTTTGCCTATGTACTGGTTGTGACATAGTTTCTATATCTTATTCGCTTCAAATAATGGTTAAAATGCTTGTGATAAGGAATTATGATGATTAAAACAGGAAAGAATGTGATCTTCATTACATCTCACAAAATATGATTATGATGCCTTTTGGATGAAAGAATTACACTCCAGTTTTAATTTTGATATTGTATATTGTTCATAGTAAAGTTGGGTGATCACCTCAACCCTTTCAACTATTGTTATGCGCATTGGTTAAAATTGAAAATTGGTTGTGTTCCTAGAAAGTTGTCATGTGAGAAATATGGATAGTGGCAAGGGGTGGCACACTTTGCAAATTGGAATATCGTGCACTTTGCAAATTATAGCATGGAAAAATTTGGAATATTTGGTTTATATTGATGGTTTTGAATGTTAATGGTATGGTGATTTGGCTAGTGGGCTTGGCTCGTACTAAGCCATGAATGAAAATCCAAAGGAAGAAGCGACGTGCAGTAAATGCACGTCACTCAAACTCATCTCGAGCTCGCCACCCTAGTCATTCTTGAATTTTTCTCTGTTATTTGTTGCTACTCCACTTTTCTCGGTCGTGGAGGAGGTATACAACCTGGTCATTTCTTCCTAAGCAATATTTTTCACATGTATGGAGTTTTCTTGCTTTCCCATCCATGAGAATTCACTCTGCACTTTAAATCAATAGTTGGCTCTTGTTTGCTCATGGCCTGTGTATTTCCAAAGATGTTATGAAATATTTTGGACTGTGTATTGGTTATTTGCAAGGTTTTGCCTTGTTGTGGTGGTTGTATTTGATCCATGGTGTTGAAAGAATGGCATGGTGTCTTTTAATGTGTATGATTGTTTGCATTTATTTGTTATGGAAAATAATTAAGTTTGGAACCCAGGCTTGCCCTACCTCTAGTTCATTGTTTTGGGTTTTTCCTTATTCGTGACTACTCACCGCTTCCTGTTTGTGGGTTATTTGTACACCCCATTGACCTTTTGAGTTATGGTTTCGTGGTTAATGTGCCCATGCCTTGGTCACTGCTCTGTGAATGTTGAAGTGAAATATCATGAAGGACTAAACTTTCCATGCCTTGTCCTAGCAAAACCCTCAGTTGTTAGCTCGCCTTCTTATGCCCTCACTGTCACTATTGTGTGGTGAACCTTGTGCAAATTTGAGAGCATTGCTTACCCAGATTTTGATGGAAGCACTGTTCATTTTATTTTGGTTTGGGCACGAGTTTTAATTGGTCACTTATTATGCTGTGATGAAGGAAGTGTTGGATTCACTTATTCGTTGGAAGTACAGTCTATTTATATGAAGCTCATGAATTTGATAGAAATGTTGCGAACTATTGTTATACTAGTCGTGATCTATTGTAATAATGAAAATCACCTGTGTATAATTGTATGATGCTCGAATAAGTAAACAAACTATAATGACATATGATGAGGGGGTTTGGTAAATTGTGCTTCGATTGGATTATGGTTACATACAAGGAGTTGTTTTGGGGCACTTCACGAGACCCTGTGGGTTTTAAGAATTTTGTTGAGGTTGATATTATGGTTGTGGCCTGTCCACTCCAAGACTGTGGTTGTATTTCCTATGGCGATGATGTTGTTAATTTTAAACTCTGTTATGTACAGGAAATATTGTTATTATGATTATTTTTCAAAATTATGGGCATATTAAATTGGTAACCGTGTAATACAATTTCTAAGGAAATTGAACAATTTTATGAAGCAAACACCAGTTTTTGGTTGTTGTTTTGGAAACAGAGTATGGTTTAAATTTTAAATATTTGTAAAATAGGATGTTTGATTGCAAATTTCCATCAGAGATGGTATGTTTGATATATCACTTGAATAATATCCATATTATTTCCCCCCCATTCTACCATTTTTCGTTACTTACAACCCCTTCACGATCCCAATTTCACTTATCAATTCCATGTTCGGTGATATTTATTTCGAAGAGGAGTCTGTGTGGAAATTAAAGGAAGTTGATATGGCAAGAGTTGAAGACTGATGTTATGGATTCTTTTAATACACAGTTTATTGTTTTATTAATTGTTTGAACAATATTTGTATATTACATCCCCTCCATGATATCATTTTTCACTAATTAAAACCCCTCCATACTCCCATTTACCCTATCAATTCCATGTTCACATGGAAATTAATAAATGGTATTCTTATGGATGGATTGCATGTGTCTTGTGGAAAATGCTAGAGCCAACTTTTGATTTATGTAAACATAGTTTCATGTATGTGTTACTAAGAAATTCAGAACTGATAAATTGTTGCTACAGGATGATTTTTTTTCAGTAGAGGCAGCCATGGCCGAAATAACAGAGAAAAGGGAAATTGGGATCGAGGTCATAGGAGGCCTAGATTTTCAATTCATTTTGATGTTGACCCACAAGAGTTGAACCGTCTATTCCAAGATGGATTCTTTAATTTGGTTGGCCCTGGAATATTGCATCCTCAACCAGAAAGGCCCCTTTCCAGCAGCCTTAGAGCTTTCACAACATTCATGTCCCCCCACATGTGTCAATGCAACTTGAATTTCCCGCTAATGACAATTGGAAAGAAATTATCCACCAACCTATCTCCCATCACCGTGGTTGGACCACTGTGTCATTTCCTTTACCACCACCTGTTACTCCCAATGTTCAAATTTCTCGTGTTGTTTCGCTAGTTCAATCTTCACATGCCAGTAAGATATTAAAAACTGATATTCCCCAACCTCTGCAAGACAAAGGAAAAGTAGTTGCATCCCCTTCTTCTCCCTCCAATGATTCCTCTAAATCTGTGTCTTTCCGCCTTCATTTAAAGGACAAATTCTCTCATATGATCAGCAAGATACATCCCCAAGGGTCTAATCAACCAAGGGCTACCCAAGAAAAGTCAAGGGGAGACAATAGTGAAAAAAGGAAAAATTCCTCACAAAGTGGAAAATATGGTTTTTAAATTATGTTTTATGTGATTCAGTTGATGAGGACAATGTTCATAAGTTTCAACAGAATTTTGGAAAACAAACTTTAGTTTGGATATTTTGTAGATAAAATGGATATATATTATTTTTGGGATATAATTTTAAATTTTGTTGATATTTAAATATTCTATTAAATGATATCCATGGTAGGTACAAGGGTGCTATGTGATCTGAATGATTTATCTTGTATTTTTACTTTTGATGAGTGGAAAAAGAAAATGATGGGAGTCACAAGGGGTCCCACCTACTTAGTTATTATTAATTAATACCCTTAATTATATTATTATTATTTATTTTTCCTAAACTGATTAGTTAAGTTAAATCAACTTAACTAAAGAAAGTAGTTGAACTACTTCAACTTATTGGGAAAAAATAAAATCTCAATGAGAAGAAGAGACAAAGGGAGAATAGAAGGAGAAAAACACGACTAAGGTTTTCTCTTTAGTTACATGAGATAGTTTCAGTTTTCATTCATTTCTGAGTTTATTCGAAAGCCTAATTCTCTTGTTGGCAACAAGGTATTATTGTAGACAACAAGGTTCAAGATTGAACCATACTTTTCAGCCTTTTGTTTTAGAGGTGTTGAGTCATCCTTGATAGTCTGTGTATTCTTGTATGTTTATGAATTAATTTTCATGGCTGATAAAGGATATCTTGCAGAGTCAAAATGACAACAGTTTGTGGCAAGTTGATCCAGATTATTAATTTTAGTTTTACTTTACTGTCTGAGTCTTTTTGTATGTTGTTCAACGAAGATCTCTAAATCAGACTTTGGTCCATACCCTCATAGGGGTTTGTAAAGAGAAAAACACTTTTGGTATCTTAGAATGAAATAAAATCATATTTCTATTCTGTCTCATACATGTTGGATTACTAAGAGGGGGGGTGAATCAATAATAGCGTAATTATAATCCTTTTTCTTCAAATGTTATATCAATGTAAAATTATTATCCAATAATGACCAGTAAGAAATAAACAATCACACACATACACAGTACACCAGTGTTTTACAT
>SNQJ01S0016669.1:98374-113429 GCA_010110895.2 Picea sitchensis
AAAACTCAAGCTATAACCATGCTCACGCTCCAATGCTCATGCAAATCACATGCAAACTATATAAACTCGTTCTTCAAAACTCCACGAAGCTTTACTCACGCATTCTTTACCAGAACTCACACTTTACCAAATAAATGACGTCGACGCTTCTCTAATTCTGCAGGTTCAGCGCTGGCGCTTGGTGTCAATGGAAAGGGGAGAGTTGCAGTGCTTTGTCCATGTAGAAGGGTGGTGCCGACGCAACAGAGCTCTCATAAGCATTCAACGGGAGCGCCGAGGATCGAAAAATTGAATTTGAGGAGTGTGAGAGCGTCGACACTCTCTACCACTGTATAGGGGGGCACTATCAAAAAAACAATTCGAGATTTTGTTCTTGGATCTCGCCTCAGAGAGCTAGACCTCCAACCCGCTCTGATACCAAGATAAAATATATGAGGCAAACAACACGGTGAGGCTATGCTCACTTCTGTATTATTTAATGAAGACAGATTACATCTTTATATATGAAAAGACTCTCCCGAGTCGGTTACATGCAAACCAAAGACAACTAGACTCTTAACTAAGAACTGACTCTTAACACGCCTACAACTGACTCTCACAACTGAAGCTTATAACTGGTGCTTACAACTGGCACTTTCTCCATTATTTCCAAGTATTATTAAATACGATTAACTTATTTTTTTTATAAATAAATTAAGTTTTAAATTGACAATATAATATTTTATGAAAAACCATGCCGGACTCTATTTTGATGGACCATTTCTTATAAATTATAATGTTGAAGTCTATTCAAACAAATGGACCATTTATGAAATATGACAAATGTTCGATTTATGTTTTTAAATTCACACTATTTGTGCAGATCACAAGGTTGATCTCTAACATCACTTGCCATACCATAAATTCCCCTGTCATGGTATATATGAGGTTAATATCGTTTGAATTGACTACTTATCCTATTAGTTAAAACAAAAGATCAAATTCTATTTTAGGTATTGGTGAACATTTTGTTGTATACATATTATATTTGTTTAGTGTATAATTGATGATGGTTATTAAGATAAGATAAGATAATTGTATTAATGTCTAATAAATGATCATTAGAGTAAGTCAACATGATTGTTAGGTACAATGATGCTCATACAAAGTAAGAGTATTAAAGTAGCTTCTATATAAAAGTAAGATGTAGAAAATAAAATAAGAATTTAATCTAGATCTTGAAAAACTAACTCCAAACATGGAAAGACGATCTGAGAGAGAGATGTATAAAGTGAGTGGATATAGAATCTATGATAGCAATGGTACAAGCTTACCATGGTCCACTGGAACCATCTTTGCTGACATCCAAGGCCAAATGGAGAAAGCTCAAAATAGATGTCTATCTGGAAAAATAACTAGAAGAGGAGCTAGACTCAATGTTGTGTTGTTTCCTAGAAGGGAGAACTCATTATTCTGGTATGGAAGGTATCATCTAGCTACTCATCTGTATGCTAATATGAGGTTTGGGCTGGAAACACTGCTAGGGTCTCAAAGAAGTAGAAATAATTCTTTGAGTCTACAAGGATCTAGGGCCAAGGACATGATTGCCATCCATCTGTCGCTTGGTACCCCTAGGAGATGGGAGCATCGTAAAAAAACAGAGATTTGTTGGGTGGGAGATGGTCCAAGATGTGGATGAAGGATGGGCTAAGCATCTATGTTCAAGGTACCTAAAGAAACTACCAAGTGTTTGGAGCTCTTTCAAAAGATAATGGAACTATCCTCGGATCTTGTGGTAAATTTAACAATGGAAGATGAAGTGCTCCTTAGTCTCAACCTCTTTGAGGTGGCATAACTATCAAATTCTTTTTGATAAGTCAATCTAGTGGTCTATCTTGATCCACAATCTATGAGAGCCCACTCTAAACTGTCCTAGGGGGATGCGAAGAACATGCATCCAATGGTGAAGTGTGTAATGAGGTTGAATAATGAGTCCATCCCTCAAATCCATGAAGTGCTCAACATAGAAGGCTATCTTCGGATGTAACCTACCTGAGGGTTTATCTAAGTGACCCACACAAACTACCTGTAGATATCATCTATGGTGATCATGTTCATCTCCTATCTGGTAGGTAAGAGGTGGCAAAACACAAGAAGGGAGTATCTAAATGGAGGAATCTAGTCCATCGCAATACCAATAGACTCTAGGAGATTTGAGACTCTCGCATACCAACCAACATAGCGACCCGAAGGATTGGATGATGTAATGCACTTCGATGAACAGTAGGCCAAGTATGTATCATGGTCCCATCCCTTTGATGAGTTAGCGAAACTTTGAATGTGGTGCGAGAGTGAGATAAGACCGAACACCATCTTAAGTCGAGCAACAATCTCTGCAATGATGATGTACTATCTACTTGCATCTGATGATGTGGTGAAAGAGGATGATTTGCACTCTCTCTGTTCAGGACCAATCAGACTCTAGTAAACCAGGTCCCCAAACCTTAGAACTATATAAAATTGTGGGGCGGATAAGGGTGTCCATGAGAGACACCTTGGAAGATATGTCCTAATAATGGTTTAGAAAACATTGCCTCTCAAAAAGGGCCAAGGATCCATAGCCCTTGCTAACTTGAGGCTGAAGTGCATGTCGCAGACTAAAGTGAGGTCCTCTGAACTATACCTACAAATAAGTATAAGTGTTGGTCATCTCAATCTCCTTTCCTTTGAAGGTCACAAAAAAGGGATAAGGCATCCGACACAAAAAAGGGCTAAGGCATCCAACTATCTCTACAACCCCTCAGGAGTTGAGGCTAAAAGGATCACATCAACAACAAAAATCAACCTAGACATTAGGATTTGGTGGATAAGGCATCCATCTCTGTCTTGGATTTTCTCATGCAGGAAGGGCTCCGACTCGTCAATGTAGATCCCAAATAATGTGGGGGACAAGGGGCATCCCTGTTGCCCCAATGGTACTCCTGATAAAATATGATGTTCTGTGGTCTATGCAATTATGACCAAGGATTGACTCACATAGACACATGATGGGGATCAATAAGGTATCTAAAATACCAATGTCTTGAGTCTTTAGAACAAAACCTCCTCGAGGATGGAGTCAAATACTTTCGAAAAAGTCCATAAAGTAGCAGTAAACTTTCAAAGAGAAATGTTGCATCTCCTTGATGAAAAATTAGAGTGTAAGGATGTGATCAATGGTATGGTGCATAGGTTGAAATCCAACATGTCCTCTAACTCTAATTTACCTCCACTCAATCTCCCTAGAGAGATTCAAATGGAAGAGCATAACATAGAGTTTAGAAAACATGTGGCCTACCATTATTGTCCTATAGTTGTTGGGATCAACAATAGAGCTCAATTTGTGAATCAGGTGAATAGTGTGATGTGACCAAGATTGTGGAAAACTCATACAGACCACATGGTTAAAAAAATTGGTCAAGTGATTATCCATAGCGTGAAGAACCTACTTGAAGAGTTCTTCTTGGAACCCTTCCTCATCCCTTGCTTTGCTAGTGCTCAACATCCAAACAACCTCTTGGATATCTTGGTAGGAGAATACGTGGAAATAATAGGGGGGAGGGAGAGGTGACTTGATTTAGGGGCTACCCAGGGACAACATAAAGGGAGGAGATATGAGAAAACATGGATTTTGGATCAAGAGGGAGAGGGGAGTGATAGGGGAAGATGTTGCACCAGAAGTTTTTAAGAGAATGGACAAGGGAAGAAAATAAACTCCCCTCTCCTCTAGGATATGAATATGTTGATCCAAGAAAAAATTGGTGGCCACCCACCTATTCCATTGGCTCAAAAAATGGGTTTCCACCTTGGCAAATTTTCTACGGTTTTTCGGGTCCTGAACTTCCGGGGCCATTTTGAGGCCCTAAATGAAGTTTTTTGGGAACGACAACACTGAGATCACAACCAGAGGCATTGTCTGGGATGAATAGAATATGTACTGCTCGGATAGACCTTTCTGACAAGGTATAGAATGCCCCAAACAAATATCGTATGAAAAATTTATGCCTTGGGAAGTTGACATACCAACTACCCCCATCGGGGCCCAAAAACCTTTTGGCGTTTCATCTTCCGAGGTTAGGGATTTGGATTTTCTTTATGATAAAAAGGCCTCTAGAGCCTCATTGAAAACATCATCATCTTCTTGCGAATGGGCATATCCATCAGATCTCTTCTCAGAGATAAGCTGCCACCATTCTAGCGAGTCATTCACTTTGTAATTTTACAGTTTCTATACATTCTCTCATTAACAAAAATTGTGCATTATTGTATCTATGTATTTATTGCAATATTTCTATGTATCTTGCAAAATCTCTATGTATTTCATTGGTATATCTCCTCCTTCATTTCATTATCAAAATAAATCTAGATCAATGGTATTAGAGCAGGCTTCTCATTGTCGTTTCTTAGTGCATGTCCCCGACGAGGTCAGGGTACAAAGAGTTGGGTCTCGAGCTAGTTTCCCTTGAGGAAAACCGCTCTCGTCAGCTCAAGTGACCTCCCGTGGCAGAAGAAAAGAGAGACGTGGGAGCAGAAGATCCCATCAAGTTGTTGATCGCGGAAGCCCTCGTGCAACAAAGGAATAAGATGTTGGATATTTTTTTCCAAATATTTCAACGATTTCCCATAATAAAATGCACGTCTTCATCAAGCATTCGCTTTGGAGATGCTACTCCATTCAAGGTACAAGTTAATTTTTATATTCCCATATTTGAAGTTCAGATCGATGCAAATGATTTGGAAAAATGGTTAAATTTGCTAGAAGGTTATTTCTCTTTTCACAATTTTCCGAAAAAGAAAATATCACCTTTGCACTCCTCAAGGCTCTCCCCCATCTCAAACATTGGTGGGAAACTTACTGGGAGAAAAATTCCACAGAGGAGTTTGGAATATTTGGGGCCGAGCCCATTTGGTATTTTTTTTATTGATGCGGTCATGGAGCAATATTACCTTGTGGGAAACTATGATGACCAATACATGAGATGGACCACACTGCATCAAAAGCGGGACCAAACAATGTCAGAGTTCACAAATACCTTCCATACCTTGCGCAACAAGCTGGGTATGAAAGACTATGAGCGACATTTGGTTTTGAAATACCGCGAGGCTCTACATAGGTACATCCAAACCAAAATGGAGTTTCTTGACATCTCATCATTATGATCCTCTTATAGATATGCTATCAAAATCGAGCATAAATTTAAGAAACAGAATAAGTGGGAATTTGGGTTTGCAAATCCGCAACAACCAAAGTACAGTAAAGGCATCCCTAACTCATAGAACAGTCAACATTAAGACAACCAGTCCAAGCCACATGAAAAGAAGAGAAACATGAAGACAAATAAGGACAATAGGAAGTGGTGTGACTTCCACAAAATCCCTTGGCACAACACCGATGAATGTCACTCAAAACGGTCATTGGTATCCGAGCTCAAAGAAACAGAGTCGAGCCCTGATTCAGACTCTGATTTAGACAATAATAAAAAGAGACAGATAATTGATGTAGAACCCACTGTTACTGTCGCGACCACAACAATCCAACAAAAAGAACTAGAGGATCCCGAGGAGGGGGAGTGCCTTTTCCATTCACATATGTGGGTGAAGGGGACCTTGTTGCATTTTATTATTGATAGCGGAACCTAGAAGAACCTCATCTCAGAAGAGGTCGTCAAGAAGTTGGGTTTGTTGACAACACCACACCCGCAACCATACAACATCAGATGGCTCCGCCAGGGACGAGATCTTCGTGTCAACCAACAAAGCCGCCTGTTGTACTTCATCAAGCCCTTCAAGGATGAGGTACTGTGTGATGTTCTATTAGGCCAACCATATATGTGGAGGCATCATGATGTTTATGAGTCTTGACCCCATAACATCATTGTTACTCTGGGGGGTCAGCCCTACAGGATACCCAAGGTAGTTTCAACTACTGTACCAACAAAAAAATGCAACAAAGTAATCTCTCATACTAAAAAATTTAGCCTCTTCACAACTTGGTCAGAAGAGAAGGACACTGCAATCATTGCAGCCTTGGCCCAAGACCCTTCTATCCAACGGAGGCATATCAACACGATTGTAGAAGAGCACCAAGATATTCCTTCTGCACCTACGGGGGTGCCTCCAAACTACCTAGTCAAATAAAGTTATGATAAATTACTTCATTTTCTTCATGCTGCATCTTCACTAACAAAGTCCTCCCACACTTAGGAAGATCATGCAGTGATATTGGTTCATAACAACCTTCAACAAGGCAAGAAACTCACCAAGGTTTAGATTCAACAAAAGCTTCCCCGAGGATCTGACACAATGGAGACCATCACTTCCTAAGGGGGGAGGATTGATCCAGGCATAAATCGGTGGCCACCCACCTATTCCAATGGCTCAAAACATGGGTTTCCACCTTGGTAGTGTTTCTATGATTTTCCGGGTCCTGAACTTTCAGGGTCATTTTGAGGCCCTAAACGATGTTTTTGGGCACGACAACGCCCATACGATAGCCAAAGGCATCATCTGTGCCAAACAAAATATGTACTCGTTGGATAGACCTTTCTGACGAGGTATAGAACGCCCCCAAAAAAGATCGTATGCAAAAGTTACGCCCTTGGGAAGTTGACGTACCAACTACCCCCATTGAGGCCCACAAACCTTTTGGCGTTTCATCTTTTAGGGTTAGGGTTTTGGATTTTCTTTATGATAAAAATGCCTCTAGAGCCTCATTGTAAACTTCATCATATTCTTGTGAATGAGCGTAGCCATCGGATCTCTTCTCTGAGATAAGCTACTACCATTCTAGCGAGTCATTCACTCTATAATTTTATAGTTTCTGTACATTCTCTCATTAATAAAAATTGTGCATTACTTTATCTCTGTGTTTATTGCAATATTTCTATGTATATTGCAATATCTTTGTGTATTTCATTGTTATATCTATTCCTTCATTTCCTTCTCAAAATAAATCCGGATCATATGTGCTTCTTGTGCCAGAGGAGGCGATGCTAGGAAGCCTTAATATGAAGGTAGAAAGGGTGAGTGTGAGTGAAGGAAAGTCGAATCTGATTGCGGAGGAGTTTGCATTCATTGTCGTACCACTAGTTCATGGGGTAGGACCTATATTTTAGGGAAGGTGAGGTGGATTTGGTGTAGTGTGGGTAGGATTGAAGAGAAACTTCCCAAATGGTGGATGAAAGACAATTTTACTTGATAGCAACATAGACAAGGTATGAGAAGTAGGACTCAAATGGGAGCATTTGGCGGAGATCAAAGTAAGGGTACAACGAAGGGTTCTGGTTATTTACCTTTTTTATGCTTGACACTTGGTGTAGATCAAACTATATATATATGAGACAAAGGGTACAATTATAATGAAATGTTGCAATGAATGGTTCTATCCTACATACAAATATGAAACTAGAAATGTAATAATTCAATATCTAGGGCTTAATAAGATGTTTTATGCATAACATGGGGCCTTGTCTAGGACTTAATAGGTTGCCGGGCCAGAATTTGGATGGGAAGTAAATAACCCTTCATTGTAGCCTTTCATTATAATTGTACCCTTTGTCTCATATATATATGCAACCATATAAATATATGTCCCTCAAGCAACAAAAGGACAATAAATTAGCACCCAAATATTATGGCCCCTATAAGGTTTTCCAAGGGATTGGAAGTATGGATTACAAATTGGAGTTGCCTCCATCTTCACAGGTACATCTAGTCTTCCATGTTTCTTTCTTAAATAAGGTCATCATTTTGCAAGACATAGGTTGGATTTGAATTGCTTCTCAGAAAAGAATTGGTACTTTTGTCAAATACTCGGTACCAAGTGCTCCAAACATCAATTGGCTATTTTCATCGGATAATATCTCTCAGCTACTAATGTATGAACACAATTTCAATGGACATATTGAAAGCCTATATAACATAGATGTCAAAGGATTTGAGATAATTGAATTCAGGTAAAGAAGTGGTAAGAACCGGGCCCAATTTTTTATTAAAAAATGTCTTTGTGCATAATTTAGGGTACTGGTCAAAGTGAACTTTTCACTTCCAGGACAAGCCGAGTATAGTTTTTGTGGGATTTTCAATCTAATTCCACTGACAAAATCTGAATCTGAGGTCTATAAGTACATAAACACTCATTACGGATTTCCCATCAAACGAGCCTCATTAATCATGAACCTGCTAAAATGTTTTGAATGGAGTTGTAAGTCCCCTCATTGGAAATATCTACCTATTCTTTCGACATGGCAAAAAATGGTGTCTCAATCGGGCATCATATGGGAAAGTTACGAGTTTTCTAAGTTAGATTGAGTTGCAACAAAACCCACCCCAACTTATCACATTAAAAATAAAAGAAAAATTAAAAAAAAAAAAATCCATGCAATACACAATGTACTGACAAAAGAAAGGATTATAAGTGTCGATACATCGGTTTGAAAAACTATTTTTGAACCCCAACATAGAGTAACAAATGGATGAATTTTGGGTCACACAAACACAAAACATAGGGAATAAAATAATGTTTTGAATGATTAAAATAATGTTTTAAAAAAGATTGAGCATGATGGCATTTAAGGAGGGCATGTAAAAGAAAGTGATGTGGATAATAAAAAAATATGGAGCCCCTCTTAACACCTTGATTGGCCTCCTCTTAAAACCTTTCTGACTGCCCTTAAATATCATGTTGGCCCTCCCTTCACATGTATTAGCCCCTCCTCACATCTTATTGGCCTTTTAAATATTTTTTAACCTTGATGTGTTAGCCTCCTTCCAAACACATATCTGCCACTAAAATAATTTTATTCTCCAGTATGTCGGCCACCGAAATAATTTCATCACCCGATTTATTGGCCTAAAAAATATTTTTTTGTCTTAGGTATATTGGCATGAAAAAAAAAAAAAAATTGGCTCCAATATATCAAATCACGAAAAAAATTAAGGCCTAATACCAAGAGGGACAGACGAATAAAAGGATGATTTTGGCACATTAACCGAGGTTTATTAAGTGTGGAGGATGAGAGAGTTGGTGGGAGTACTTAAAACACAAAGCATATTACGTCAGACATTGGCAGGGATACAACACAACACATAAGGAAAAACCTATCTCCTATTGTTTTTTCCATAACTTTTGACCCCAAACTTTGTTTTTCATACTCCATATACAATTGAAAATGCCTCAACAAGCTCTATGAGTTCTATGGTGTAGGTTTCGATATATTCCTCATCATTTATTCCATTTTTCAAATTTGTGTATAGGCACATTTTCAACAACCCAAAACCTTAATGACACAACATTTCAATGAAGGTGTCTGTGAAATCATCATCAAAGGGACTAAATATCAAACTTAGGGAAGTATATTTGAATTCCTTATTGGGTTTCCAATTGAATTATTTATGTTAAATGCACATTTTTACAGTATGTTTTTAAGTTTTGTTTATTGGTAACTCATGTATCTTGTGGTAAATGGCATCCAGGTACCGATATTGAAATATGATTATACATGGGAATTTGAAGACATAATGTATGAATGAGTAGACAACATAAACATGGATGTTAGACATCGGGACAGAGAGGACACACCAGTACATAGAAATGACTCTGCAATTCTTATCTACAGAAAAGGATAAGGTACCAACACACGAGCAATAATCAAATAACAAGAATCAAGCTCAAATAGCAGAGGATGAAGTACAAATTTAAAATAAGGCATGAAATCTCATAATAGGAAAGTCCCAAGACAAGAAGAAAAGGAAACCCTTGGTATGTAATTTATTGATTACATTGTATGAGGTGAACTAGGGCCAAAATCCATGATGGAGTACAAACACTGAAAGACAAATTCAAAGAGTGAATGTACATGATGTAGGAAATAGTAAATTATGAATATTTGTGTTGTTAGTATTTCCTCATCATTCCATAGAGGATAAAGACAAATGTTTCCTAGCAAAAGGTTGAGAATCAAGGAGGAAGAAAGCTAATAGTCATGGTGAATTTTAATAAATAGAGTCATTATTTTTGTCCAGAAACATGCATTTGCATCTTAGATTAGTTTCATTTCATTATTTATCTTCGAAACCATCACTAATGGATCGATCCACAACCGGTAAACCTCAAAACCAGTAATGGTTGTGTTATGATCCAACGCCTTAAAAATGAAAAAAATTCAATGAATATAGTTCACTTAGAGGGGGAACCCTCCTTTTACAATATATCCAATACAAAAGACAATATGAGATGAGATAAGATGATCCTAAGACTAGGTCACCTTGGTGTGTGTGTGTGTGTGTGTGTGTGTGTGTGTGTGTGTATAGGAGAGAAAGGGTACAATTATAATGAAAGGGTGCAATGAAGGGTTCTATCCTACATACAAATATAACATTAGAAATGTAATAATTCAATATCTAGGGATTAATAAAAGGTTTTATGCATAACATGGGGCTTTTTCTAGGGCTTAACATGCCCCTCCCCTTCAAACAAGTGTTTTCCTCAACACTTGACTAACCACAGGTGTTTATACAAGAAGAAATCATCTTCCCATGTTGTCTCTTCTACTGGTAGGTTCTTCCATTTGACCAGGTACTCTGTAATTGCTCAATTTATTAGTTGCTTAATTCTTGTTTCAAGGATTGTTTCTAGTTTTAGTATGATTTTCTCGTCTTTGTTAATATTTGGTAAAATAGTTTGGAATGGGATCTTGTTGATGCTGCAATAAATCTAGGTAATGCTATATGGAAATTTCATGATTAGGGTTATTCAAAGAACCAAGAGGTGAAAAACACATGCGAATATGACATGTGCAATAAAGACCGCTTGCAATGAAAACAAACTCTACAAGACTATTTCCACACTCAATCATGTCCGCAACATGAAGTAAATAAAACCAACAAGCAATGGGACAAGAATTATCCATTCAACCGACAACTTATCCACAATTAAAAATCAAGATAACATGGATAATGGGCGCAATGATCAAAAGATCTAAGATAAAAATAATTTAGGAGAGGCCCCAAGCTAGCAGGCTTGGGGAAGGTGTTGAGGCCTCATGAATTGGTGAGACACTGGACAAAGACAAAATCTATGCTAGTAATCCCTGAATTATGAGCAAAAAATGTAGAGGATCATGTTCTTATCTTTAGGGTCATTCTGGAATAAGAGTGAAGCATGTATATGAAATCCTTCATCATGATGGATTCATTGGTGATTATTGCATGCCCGCTAGTTGTTACACATCAACATTACTTGCTTCAGTAAGTGTCGCAAGTGTTGCATTTTGCTCACAAGTGTCGCAAGTGTCAAGAAAAGCATACTGCCATGATGCCTATGTCATACTTATAACGACATCAAAAAGACACTTGAAACACCTCAAACACTTAATTTGGAGGAAGAGGAATGGTTGACTGGAGTTATATACCTCTTGCCATCTGAAAGAACCATTGAATCTAGGTTTTTAGAGGAGAGCGCTCCCCTATACCTCTCTCAGGAGTGCTGGCGCTCCCTTATAGAGTATTAGGGAGTGTTATAACACTTAACAACCCTTCTGGAGGAGCGCTATTTCTTTTGGAGGTGCTGGCGCTCCCTATACATGGCCATGGAGCGCTATAACACTCTGACATCCCTTTTGATAGAGCGCTACCTATTCTAGGCAGCAGTTGGTCTGTTGAGGAGAATAAGGGGAAGATCTTTTCAATCTTGGAAGGCAGTTGGATTCGAACCCCTGGTCCAGCCATGATCTTAGGGAAGATCCCTGACTCAAGGAAGAGAATCCTCAACTTACCCTAAAGATATCTCAAGTGGTTGGGCCTCTCTAAACCTATATAAGCAGGCTCTCTCATGGTGAAAAGGGGGAAGAATTAGAAGCATGAAACCTATGATCTCATAGGAAACACACAGTGAATTGGAGGAGAGTAATCAGTGAAGTTGTTGTCATCCTGATCATGGATCTTTTGAGCAAGGGTTAGACAAAGAGGATTTGACGAAGCTGCTGCATTCGCATCTACGGTCGTAAGTTTCTTTCGTTATTGTTCTCATCAATATAACACACTTGGCCTGTTTCTTTCTAGTTTGTGCTTAATCTCACATGAACGTGTCTCTAATAGATAGGTCTATTTTGAGCTAATATCAGTAGAGTAGGAAGTGGTTGTAGTATTGTTTGTCTACAGGTCTTATTGAGGAGCGAAAGATTGGAGCTCAACTCGGAGTGTGCAGGGACAAACACTGGTAAAAGGTACGTCTTTCCTCCTTCCTTTTCATGCATTAGTTTGTGTAGACCTAAAAGGAAGTCAGTGTCCATGATACGCGTCTTCTGTCTTAAGAGTTAAGAGTCTAGCTCTCAAGAGGAGATCTACCTGTTCGCAGGGATATTTTCCTTCAACACTAGTGGAGATCGTTTGTTGTAATAAGAGGGTGAACGATGATGGGATTTTATTTACTTAAACTATGTAAATGATTCAAGTTGACATATTCATCATAGGGTTGATAGAAGTTTGAGATATACAAATATTTTCACTAGGTGCATATATATTATCCCTCGGGTGTTGCTCCACTGCTCATGAGCATCGATAGCCTCGATGGAGTCACCACAACATCACAGACCTTTATCCACTGCCAACGAGTATCCATAGCCCAAACAAATATATATGCATGTCCCCTGATCTAATTGAGTTTTCTTTCCCAGTGCTTCCTTGTTTATTCAATATATGCTTAGCATCCAGTGGAAGGGGAAAGAGATGGCCTTATTCATTTTTCTCTTTGTTTTATTTTAGCCTAATATGGGATGACTACAAAATATTGGTATTTTTCTAATATATTTGTTGCACCTGGATCATTAAAATAATCCCTTTTTGTTTTCAGAATGTAGACTTCAACATTTCACCCTTCACGTGAGCAACTGCTTAGTGTATGGGTGGATCCCTTGTTACATAGGACCCGATTGCCAGCCAAAATGCAAGGATAACCATTGATTATCCAATTTTCTAGGTCATGGTCTAATTTCTATCACATTATTAAAAAACATCCCTGATTTATCTTCAGTAGGGTCCTTCGCTTCATCTCATAAACTAGGAAAGACATGCAAACTACTTCAGACATGTTTTATGTTTATGGTGTTGCCAATATGAGACAATGGAGATGATAATTTATATACCATCAAACATAATATGGTATTTTAAAGAAAATGAATTGGAAGAATATGTTTTCCTTAGGGGAAGAAAAAATGTGAAATAAAACCTTGCAGTCACATTTAGAAGAAAAAGATGAAGTTTAGTTCGAAACCTGATACAACTGAAACATGAAACCTTTAGTAAATGATGAATAAATATAGGAAGTAAGCAAGGAAAATATTATGAAAGAGAAAACCTGAATTTTAATGTCACAAGTGGCTTAAAATATTCATGCATTACAACACAACAAGTATTTATGCACCCTCTTGAAAATACTCCTTGTGAAATACTAGACACATAATGCTTCGCCTAAATGGGCTTCAACGCTAGGATGCATAAGAATTAAATCTCACATTTTATTTCTTGAATCCTACTAGATCATCATTATGGCCTTTTTTTTCAAGAATTAAGGGACTAGAAATATCTTCCTTTTCTATTTCTTTAGTGACTTTTCTCTAGTCTTGCAATATTCTAAGGCTTTCAGAATCTGTGCTCACCCTCTAACTCTCCAAGTCCTGAAACTTATTTTGAAGCATGGACATGTCCACCTCATCATCAGTTCAAATAAGGCACATGATATCGACTAGATACTTCTACCTACATAAAAAAATCAATCAGGGCATAAGATTGATTTTAATCTATCTTGGGATAACTGAAAGGACTTAATATATACCTTAATTTGTTAAATAGTTTGAATGTAATAAATGAGTCAAAACATATATCTATTTTGTTGGAAAACAATTTTCAACTGTTTCTATTTTGATTGTAACTAGATCCTATCTTTTAGAGGTGATTCAACTCATATCCCTGGATCCAAGGGAGAGCTATTTTGTATATATTTCATGATTCTCAATGAAGGAGGGGGATCGATTGGAGAGAAGGAGACTCTTTTGTATTGGATTTTGATTTATGAGTTTAATAAAAATATCAGTGCAGAAGTACATAGTGCTTTCACAACAGAGATTCCCAATGATCGTGTTTTGAAGTATGTTCTTTTTCTTATGTGTATGTGATATCTTCTCTCTATTTATCATTTCTGTGTTAGTCTTCAAGTATTTAAACTGAAATATGTTTGGAACTCATCCTTGTTAGATGCTCCACTTCATATAGAGTCTGTTGGGGTCCTATAATTATAGGCGAGTCGATTCTTCGACTGTTGATTTGGCATCTCTCCCGGTGACGAAGTATGGCTCAGGTGATTCCGTTTTCCTCCCTCCATTTTTGTCGCTCAATCCCCTATCATCCTATTACATCCTTCATCCACGCTGCGCCCTCACTCCCTTGTCCTGTTGCCCCATCGACTACTTTTCCCACTTTCCATCCCTGCATAAATGGACTTAGGATGAACAAAAGAATTAGCAATAAAGTTTGTATAGGTTAAAATTGTCTAATAAATGACTAGTTAATTAATTAATTAATTATTAATTAATTAATTATTAATCAAGTTTAATACCTAGGTTAGCAACTAAGTTAGAAGTTAGGGTTAGTTTAAAACAATTTAAAAATAAACTCAAAATATTAAATAAAATAAAATATCAAAAAACATTAAAAAACAAAAGTAATAAAATATATTTAAAATAAACATAATATAAAACATATAATAAAAATAAAAAGTAAAATATTAAATAACATATAAAATAAAAAATTAAAAACAAAATATTAAAAAATATATAAAATAACAAAACCAAAATATAATACAAAATATATAAACATTTAAATAAAACAAAAATAAAAAGAAAAACGTAATGCATAACATATGACATTCAAAAACAAAAAATTAAAAAATTAAAAGACATCCCATCCTAAGCCTATCCACTACCCCGTACACCTCACTCACCTCCTCCTACCCCACGACCCATCCCCCTACGTAATATCCCAC
>SNQJ01S0016670.1:4753-18217 GCA_010110895.2 Picea sitchensis
GTCGGGAACATATCGTGACCGTCGGATTTCCTAACTACAAATGCATACTAATGCATACTAAAGAAACACACTTTTACCTAACGACATATTAGACCAAGTAGATCTTAACTAACTCCTAAGTGTCTAAATATCCTAACAGATGGAAAATTGTTTTTCAAGCCCGTGGAATAGGTAGGTGGCCACCGATATCCACCTGGATCATCAACCTTTTTAAATGGCATTTTAGAAGAGGAATTCTATGTGAATCAACCACTAGGATTTGAATTCAATGGTCAAGAGCACAAATTTTATAGGTTGATGAAACCATTGTATGGTTTGAAACAAGCTCCATGAGCTTGGTATAGCCACATTGATTCCTATTTTCTCAACAATGGGTTCAACAGAAGTAGTAATGAACCCACACTTTACACCAACACAAATCAGCAAGGTAATATTCTAATTATTTTTCTTTACATTGATGATATGATATACGTAAGAAATTTAATGTTGGATGATTTCATAACAGCCATAAAGACAGAGTTTGAAATGAATGATCTTGGTCTTATGAAGTGTTTTCTTGGAATTGAAGTTGATTAATCTACAAACGATATTTTTATTTGTTAGTAGAAGTATGTCAATGATATTTTGAAAAGTTTCAAAATGGATAAAAGAAAACCAGTAGATACACCAATTGCATTGATTGACTGGGCGAGGGGTATCAGTAATATTCAAAATCCCAGGTTGGCCTCCTTGCTAAGAGACATCAATATTACTTTCAGATATTTTGAATGGCTATCCTTCCAACACATTCTTAGGTAACTTAATGTAAAGGCAAATGAACTCTCAAAGGAAGCTTTGCAGTTGCAGAAAGGAGCCATAGATTTTTATGAGTTCTTTGAAGGAACAGAAATCGAAGCAATGGAGTTTCGTCTCTGAAGAATCCTTTCCTTTTTTGGACTTGTAAGGTTGTATATGTTTATGTAAAGTTTGAAAAGGATGTAGTAGTTTTTAAAAAAACCTATAAAGGCTTGTTTTGAAGTAGATTAGATGCATAGACTGTATAGTTCCTGAAGAAAGCCTACTGAGGCTTGACATGAAAGACTGCAACATCTATATTCTCATATGAATATAAAAAAAAATTATCCTATGAAAAAAAAGATACACCAATTGCAATAGGTACAAAGTTAAGCAAAGTAGATAAAGGATCAACAATTAATCCTACTTTTTACAAAATACGTGTAGGCAGCCCCATGTATCTTACAGCTACCAAGCTAGATATCATGTATGGAGTAAGCTTAATTTCCATATTCATGGAGTCTCCGAAAGACGTTCATTGGAAGGTTGGTAAAATAATATTAAGGTACATTGCAGGTACAACAGATTATGGAATTTGGTATTCCACTTCCAAAGACAATATTCTTTTTGTGTACACAAATAGTGGTTTTGCAAGGAGTATTGATGACTGAAAGAGGAATTTTGGTTATGCATTCCATTTAGGTAGAGGTTTAATCTCAAGGGAGTTCAAAAAATATCCCATTGTCACAATATTTTTAGCTGAAGCAGAGTATGTAGTAGCTACATCAGTAACGTGTCATGATATATGGTTGAGAAGACTCTTAAGTGATCTTGCATATGAAGAGAAGGAGCCAACACCCATCTTTTGTGAAAACAGTTCAGCCATTGCACTATCCAAGAATCATGTGTTTCATCGCAAAAGTAAACACATTGGCACTCTCTATCATTCCATTCGAAATCTTGTTAACAATGGCAACAACATTCTACATTTTTGTAAGTCTCAAGATCAATTGGCAGACATTTTCACCAAACCATTAGCACAAGAAAAAATTTCTTGATTACCTGAGTCTGGATGGGATGGTTACCTTATTATAAAATAATATTTAGTATGCTCAAGGAATAATGTCCACGATAAGGTTTACCCTGAAGAAATGTTCTTCAACACTTTATGGTAATTTGAAATATTGTTAAAAAAATTCACTTACATGTAAGTTTTCAAGTATTTTTGAAAAAGTGTAAAATTGTTATCTAAAAATGGTTTTGTTTAAATAAAGATAAACTTATTAATTCTGAGTTAAGTAACAGATTGGTGACAAAAATATTAAATTCTTCTAAACTTCCTCTTAGAAAACTTTGGTCATTTACAAGAAAAATACCTATTGAATATATTTATATATTGTTTGAGAAAAATTCTATATACAAAAATAAAAATAAAGAAATAAAATCTATACAAAATATGTAAAAGATCTTATTCGTATATTAAATTATTAAATCAGTAAACAAGGAAATGTTACAGGAAACCACCATTGACATGTGTTCCTAAACTTTATCCTTGTAAAATTTGTAATGCAAATATATTTTCTCTTTCAAGTGATTTAGTTTTGAAAGGTCTTGTCCAAAGATTGTGAAATTTCCCATGTTTACCAGGATCTTCTATTCTTTTTTATCCCATTTAAGTACTAAATCTCCCTTTATAAACACTCTCTCTTTAACTCTCTTATCAAACCATTTTTTCATATTTTCTTGATGTTCTTGTAATTTGTCATCAACTTGCTCTCTATTTTTTTGAACATGGATTAATTGATTAATTGTGCATTGCATATGATTTGGTTCCTCTTGTATTTCTTGCATAGTTTTCATTACTAGGATTTCTAAATGAATTGGAAATACAACATCAGTGCCATAAACTAATTCAAAATGTGATGTGTTAATTGATCTTTTGGTATTGATCCTATCTGGCCATAATGCATATTTCAATTATGAATCCAAGTTTATTTGTTTCCATTAATGTCCTTTTTAGAATCTTCATTAATATTTTGTTAGAGGATTTAGCTCATACATTACCCTAAGAATAATAACCAGTTGAATGACCAAGAATGATATTGAAATTTTGACAAAAAGTTATCAAGGCAATAAATGAGAAAGTCTTTTCATTAGCAGTAATTATTTTTCTTGGGCAACCAAATCTGGATAAAAAAATTCCTCAATCAATTTAATCACTATTAAATTTGTGAGTTTTTTCACTACAATTGCTTCTACCCATTTCGTGAAGTAATTATTGGTTGTTAGAATCCATCTATCCTGACCACTAGAAGGTGTGTGAATTTCTCCAACAAAATCTAGACCCCATTGTTGAAAAGGTGCTTGAACCCTAATTGGTTTTAATGAAACAGTAGAAAAATTTTACTTTCTAGAGAATAACTGACACTTTTTGAATGCTCTTACTTTCTTTTTTACCTGAGTGAATAAACTTGGTTAGTATAATCCACTCCTTGAGATTGTGTATGCAAATGATCTCCAAGCAAAATGGCCACCACAAGTTCCATTATGATGTTGATTAATAAGATTATCAACTTCCTCTTCTAAAACACAATTAAGTAGAACCTCAGATAGATATCTCCAATATAATTTACCATCAAGAGTGAAATACATAATGGATTTCAATTTTAAATTTCTAGACTAAGATTTTCTTAGATGCTTGGGGGATTCTAAATTTATCGAGTAATAAATAATATATCCATACCATGATGATTTTGAAAAAAAATCATCTATTTATTGATTTGGTTGAAGTGAATATGTTAATTCTAACATATGTGTATTCTCGTGAATAAGACCATCCTCAAAAGGTAATTCAACATTGAGTTCATTAATTCGAAGAGTTCTAAAATTTGATTTAGCCATCAATTTAGCTAAGCCTGGACCCTTTGTGAGTATAGTTGGTTTGATTTATAGGTTAAACTCTTGAATTTTTACAATATTTTTTCCTCTCCTTCCATCACACTCATGTTTCCCAAGAACTTATATCACAGCCACATGTGGAACAAAAACAATCACTTTGGAATGTAACACATAGTCACATAATGATTTCAAGGTTTTGACTAAAGTAAAAGATTGTTTTTCCATTACATTGTACTTAAGTTTAGAATCACAAAGATCTCTACTAAAAAAGCGTTATTGGTCACTTATATCTATCAATAATATTTTGCAATACAATTGTTGCAGTAGTATGATATGAGGAAAATGGGAAAATCGTAAAATCTTTTTGGTAGGTGTTTAAACATTGGCAGATAAATTGGATTCACTTGTTTCAATGTTTTTCTAAAAGGTTTAACTCCTTTCAATGATACACTATGTTCAATTATAGATGTGTCATAAATATTGAGATCAATATAACAACAAACAAAAACATAATTGAATTGTTTGAAAAATTCAATTTATCTATGTTTATATTAAAGGGTAAATATTTGGAAATTTCGATCATTTTTTTATCTTCACCAGTATTAATATCTATTTCTTCAATATCATTTTCTTTAGGCTGAAGGGTTGGCCTTCATGTTGCGTCATTATGATAAAAACAACTCTCTAATGGGATGATACCTCTAGGAATATACGTATTCATTGATTGCACAATCTTGTGATCACCAATCGAATTAGCCAATTTCATTTCTTTATCTACACCTTTTTGTTTTTCTTTACCATTTACAATATCAATATTTACATTGTCATTATATACGATGTCATTCTTAGTATCAATATGTATAGTTGAGAATTTTGATTTCTAATTTATCTTCAAACACTTACCAGTGTTTAGTATTATCAGGAATTGAAGGTATAAATAACTCCAATCTCAGATTTTAAAGATTAAATATTTTTGAAGAGACTAGCTGACACATCTAATGAATCAACTTGTTGATTTGAATTTCTAGGAATTGTTTTAAAATTTATCATTAAGAAATTATTATAAATCAAATCCAAAACTTGATTTCTATAAGTTCTCATCCTAGGATGTTTTGTTTGACATTTGTTTTTAACTTGATGGATAATTAATTCAAAGCCACCAAAACTAGTAACATTTTGCAATTTCATTCTTTTGGTTGCTTCGAGACCTAAAACCAAAGCCTCATATTCAACAACATTGTTAGTTGTTTATGTTGAATTTTTACAACTTCGGGCAGTCATTCTCCACAAGTAAGTACAAGAAGACCCATATGAATATTAAAGAAGCCCCATGAAGAAATTGAAAGACCCAAGAAGAGAAGTCATCCCCATCAATAAAAGATAGAAAATAATGAAGTGAAATTGAAGACTCGGAATGAGAAGTCGGCTCCACAGGAAAATACAAGCACCTGGATTAGTATAAATACAAGTTGGATCATTTCAATTGGACTGAGAGACACATCTCTCATTCTGTAGTGCGCACTAGGCAGTTGTCAATTGTAGTTGTGGTATTTTTGTTATATCTTGGAGTTTTGGTTATCTTGGTAAGTGTGCCACACTCGGAGAGGCTCTAGACTTAGAGAAGCTCTCTCTTGGTTATATTTTGTCTATTCTAGTGAGACGTTAGGCTTGGGGAGGACATTCTCTATATGGTATTTTGATTTGATGATGGTGATGTACTCGTAATATCTTGGACTGAATTCTTCTATAAGAAAGGTTGTTGGGTTTTCTCACAATCTTGGTTTTCCCGGGATAAATTCTTGTTTTCTTGTGAATATTGTGCATGGTTAATGTTTCTAGATCTTGTTATTTCCACTACATTGTTATAGTTGATATTTTCAGTGTATAGTTATTCTATGATAATTGTGATTTGAAAGTTAATCGTATTCTGAGATCATAAGGCAATAACTATCAAGATATGAGAATCAAAAAAAAAAAAAAAAGTTTCAAACTCAAGATTCAAAGATAAAACATGATTTTCTCTAGAGGGTGAAACAAAAATAATCCATGCCCCTGAGCCATCCTTTGATGAAGCCCCATCAAAAAATATTTTCCAAGATTCATTTTTTTCAAGATTTTGAATTAAAGGTTCTTGAACAACTAAAGAATATTCATAAATATTTACTAAGAGTACATAATTCCCCATTTCATCATATTTAGCATATACTGGAAAAAAAAATTGGATTATTTGAATCACTAAAAGTATATGAAAATTTAGTCTCTCAATACAATCTTCTAGTTTGACTTCCAAAAAATGGGATTGTTGCATAAGTCATGTCCAATTGTAATGATCCTCCTAGCTTGGATCCCCAAGATCTAAATAAAAGCATACCATAACTCACAATAACATAAACCACTACTACATCCATCATAATGATTTTTTATGGGATTTGAACCAAATGAAATACTAGATCTTTAATCATTTCCATGCACTTAAATTTCTTAGAATTGAATTAATAAATATACTTATAAGGCCTAGTATTTTCTAACCACAACTTATCCATAATAGTCGTTGGCATAAGATTTTTGGATGCTCCTAAATATAGCATACAGTTATGTAGAAGATGATCATGTATGGTCAAAAAATATAGAAAGATGGTGTAACGATGTTTCTTTCCTCCAAATGTGGACCAAACAACACCTATGGAGAATCATCCTTCAAATTGATAGTGTATGTATGAGTTGCAGGGGAGTAAATATTCAAAATAAAATCCAAGTCATTTTTATAAGTGGGATTTCTTACAAACTATATTAAAGGAATAAGAAATTTAATCTTGTTAAGTTTTGTTGTTAAACTAAAAGAATTAGTATTAAGATTAGGTCATTCCTGAAATTTTTCATTTACTTTATCTTTGGAAGTAATCCCTACTTCATTTGTTTTCTATTGTTTATTTTTCCCACTATCTTGATTTTATTTAGTCTTGGGAAGTGTTAGTTGATTGTTTGGTCCAAGCCTAAGGTCCTATTTTTTTTCATTCCAACATGTAAATCATATGCAAATAATCTATATTCAATACACCAAAATTCCTCGCCATCATCTTGAATTGTCTTTGAAAATTGGTTATTAATTCCCAATGAATCATTATATTCATCTTGTGTCAAATGAGCAGGAATTCCTTCATCTTCTAACCAATTCATATCTCCTACATGATCTTGATCTTCAAGGAATTCAGGTTCAAAATATTCAATGTTAACTTGATCCTCTACAATAGTGTTCCTCGTAAGAGGTGGAATAGGTGGTTCCTCATTTCTTCTCATTAATTGAGGATTAAAGGGACTTCTGAATTCATTTGGATTTCTATACTAAAAATTAGTATTTTCTTGACCTCGGTTTTGTTATGGATTTCTCTATCCAACATTTTTTGGAGTTGGACCAACTATTTTCTTTTACATTTCGAGTCAGGTAATTTTTTTAGAAAGATCCCTAAAGAGTTTTTTCATTTCCTCGATCTTTGCATCCTAGGAATTAGAATATCAAGATTGAGTTGTGGCTTCTTCCTTTTGTTTCTTTTTATCATTATTTTCAGTTTTAATCCTATTTTTTCCTAAATCATCCATATTACCCTCAATGTCAATTACATCACTTTGCATTTGATCTAAATTTCCAGACTTCCTCTCTCTCAACATCATATAAAAATGCAGGCCACGAGAAACAACATAAGTGACCTTAGCTACTACTAGAGAGGGTCTAATAGAAATGGGAATCCTATTGTACAATTTGTTAAAACTCTTGTTAAACTCTAAGACAGATTCTCCATTTTTTCTTTAATGCTGAAAATTTAGTTAGATAATGCTAATGGTCTCTCTTCTCTCCCCATTGATTCATGAAACTAGTTTGCAATACTTCCCATGAAGGAAATGTATTTGCAAGAAAATTCCTAAACCACTTCCTAGTATCATATTCTAAACTATGAACAAAAATGTGCATACATACATCCTCAAATTCAACAACCAAATTATATGTGCAATATTGGAATGCAAATATATGATCTTTTGTTGATGTTTCATTTTCATCATTAAATTTTGAAAGTATCTTCAAATAATTGTTTGGCATATTGTGTAAATTTTGTTGGAGTATAATTGGTATATACCTAGCAGCTACCCAAGGATTTCCAAGAGGTGGAGGTAGTGGAGGATTACCTCATCCTTCTCCTTCTCCTGCTCCTACTCCTATTATTACTCCGGCCATAATATGCTTCAAAATTAAATTTTTGGCTTTAGAAGAAATAGGATTTCTACCAAGAAATTTTGAATAAAAGATAGGATATGCTCTATTACCACTTGACTGAGGAGTTTCATTTTTCACGAGGGTTTCAAAAGGGTTCTTTAATGGAGTAATAAATTCAGTCCTTTGTTCATAATATTCACTTTCAAGAATTGAAATATTTTCTGTAATAGGAGTACTTGATGATGGTGAAGAGCCACCTCATCGTTGTCTATTTGATTAAGAAATTATTCTTTTGGGATCAGAGTAAACTAGAATTTATTCAATATCATTATTAGACCTTGTATGTCTTTTGTTTCCTTCCGATTTGACCAATGGAATCGCCTAGTGAACTTTGTTGTAGTGATTCTCCCTTTTCAAACCATAAAGCTTGTTGTTTTATTCATGTTCACCATCAAGAAATAAAACTTTTCAATTGTCATTTCCCAAAGAATAGAAATTGAATTTTCATTCCCCAACAACAATGTCAAATCAGATGTTGTTCCTTAGGATATTGTTGTGAAAATAATAGGGCCAAGGCACCTTATGGAGGAAAATGTCCTCCCCACTTTAGACTTGCTGAAAATTTCCAGAAGCCAAAGGAGGTAACCCTCTAAGTGCTTATTTTTATTTTTGAGTTTCTATTCGAGTAAATTGAAGAAATTTGAGTGATTCCAAATACAATACTTGAAATAACCAAATAATGAAACATTCAAAATAAGTATACTTGAAAAATGGTTAATTCAAACATGCATCCATATCCACACAGGACATCATATTCCTTTTCAACTAGCTTCAAAGATGATAGTAAAACTAAAATAGAAAAACAATTAAAAACACCATTTTCCTTTAGAATATTTACTCAAGGCCAAAATACCTTTTATAGAAAAATGTGAAATACAAATTAATGAGGTGGAACTGATTCTTCGAAATAAAAGAAAACAAATTTTTTTAGAAAATTTCTATAATGTACTCATAATTCACTTCAGCTCAACATGTTCCAGTACTAAAGAATGCAATTAGTAAACTAGAATTAAAGAATTATAATATAAGTATAAAAATACTAATAGTGAGAATTGCAAAACCAACAAGTGACTAATTACAAATTTGTCTATTGTATTAAAAACTTTGAAAAAGTTACAAAGATAATACTGTAGAGAATAAATCTCAGAAAGCTTCCTCATTTCAAAGTCTAAAATTTTCTATGAAGAAGAAGAACAAGAATTACATATGCTAATAAAAAGGGAATGAATCCTCTATTAATAATGAAAACAAATGTGACTTAGAAAAAATTTCAAACTTTAGATGACCGAGTCAACTGTTGGAAGCATGTTATTTTTCGGTATGCAAACGATACCCACATAAATGTCACTTTCTTCCCTTTAACTCCTTTCTTTTAACTGTTTTTATAACAATTTTCAAATTTAGACAAGAGTGGGAAGGTGGAAATCTTTTTTTTTTTTTGGAAAACCCATTATTTCTCATGTTTTAATGCTTAAAGTAGTAAGGGTATTGGGATACATAAGCCATTTCTATGTTTTTTTATTTTTCTTTTGTCAAGGTGTTGTTGTTGACGTGGTTGTTGGTGTTGATGTGGAAGCTCATAATGGAAATGTATTCCTTAATTTAGTGATTTGCTATCATTCATTCTCTTTTGGTATCTTGAGCTCAAACATTCTCCTTGCTGCAATATACATCTTTGTATAAATATTATATGACCTCGGCGGCATATTTTGTTGTGGATGAGTAATAGTGCATAGTAACGTGAAGTCTTTGAACAATCTTTCATAAATGAGTATACTATTGATTGGACCACTCACATCATTAAATTGTTCATGATTGTTCCTTTCATTATCAACATAACCTTCACATATTTGAACACTATAAAATCACATGTCTTGGTTCCAGGGTGGTGGACCAGTTCAAATGCTTTTGTAAATTTATTGCTAAACTCTTGACCAAATTGAAGCAGAACATTACATTTATTATGAGTTACCATTATCATGCTATGATTAATACGAATTGTGCTTGTCTTCATAATGAATACAGTTCTATCTTTGATTCTCAAAACTTCCAAATCACTTCGAGTTTTATTATTCAATAATTTTATAACTTCATCTGCAATATGAACCTTATCACTAAGACATTCCTATGCCTTTGAAACTTCAATTCTCACAACTCTTTCAAGATCCTCTATTTCTTGAAGCATATTAAAATGGATTCTAAGTTTTTGGGTGATAAATTTGATTTGATCCCAAATATGATGTTTTTCTCCAATTAAATATTTCCTTGCATAAATTATTTTTTCAAAATATTTCCAAATCCTTTCAAACTCTACAATTCTTTGATTTGCATCATTTATGATTTTGTATTTCTCAGCTAGGTTAAAATGCACAGTATCTAGAAGTGGATTACATATATCAATTTGTGCTTGCAATTCTATCATTTCTGAAGCTCTCCATTGCACACTTGTTTAAGAAACTTTAAGATCTTTCTATATTGTTGTCAATTGTGTTTTGATCTTCTCAACTTGCTATGCTTCTAAAACTTGTTTATACATATTAACATTTGGCATTGTAGCTTTAAGAGCTAAATTTGCTGACATGACTACTTTTTTTTCTTTATTGACTTTATCAATAATTTGTCTTAGTTTGATATTTTGGTTTGATGGTATTTTCATTTGATTTTTAAACTGATCTTTTTATTTTTCCAATTTAATTATTTTCTTTGTTTGAACATGCTCTGACACCGGTAAATTCAACTTTCCTCTAAAAAGTTGAATTTTTTTATCCTTTTCTTCAATCATAGATGAAATCCTAGATTTATCTCCTAGAGCTTGTCCTAAAGCAATTAGATTTTTTCTAAATCATTGATTGATATTTGGTGGGATTTGTTAGTACTTTTCTCAATCTTCAATTCATTTTTTAGCCTACTATTTTTCATTCTCAGCCTTCTAAGTTGACTATTCCTTGCATCATATCCCTGGATACTATATTACTTGTTTGTTTGTGCCATTCTAGTTTATCTTCTGGTGGCATCTGAATTAGATCAAAAGTCACTTTAGTAGTTTCATACTCATGTGATTTGATCTCCTTTTAAGGCTTATCAACTTCAAGCTGTAGAATTAACATATGTAAACTTCCTTTTTCATAATCAATTAATGAAAGTAACCTGGGTGGGGCAGGTCCTTCGTGACTAATTCGAGAAAATAAGTTTTATTTAGTTTGCTTGGCCATTTTCTTCTTTAAATGCATCTCTGTAAAAACATCATCCTTTTCTTCTAAGACTGAGACTTCTTTTGAAACTTCACCTCCTAGAATGTGACTTTGTTTGTTGTTTATGTGGGATCATTGGATGATGCAATTTTGTTTATTGAAAACAATGATCTTTTAAGAAAGGATTTACCCAAATGCTACATCTTATTTGATTCTTCTTCAAATTCATAATTTGAATATGTTCTCATATTTTTTGTCAAGGATTATTATATGTCTTCCTCCATTGGATCATCTCTCTAACATTTTTCTTTGAAAATATGGTTTCTTTGGAGTCTATGTTACCATCTTTGTTCATTTATTTACTTAATCATATTCAATTGTGATGACTGAAGTAGATGCAAAACGTGTTCTAGTTGTTTCTTTTTTCACATTCTCCTTCTGTGTTGATATTTGATCGTGTCCATGCAATATTTGTTGAACTTCTTCCCATGACTCTTTGTTTACAAGTCCTTTTGTTCCTACATCTTCATGATGGATATATCGTGCATAACCAACTACAATTCTCATGTTAGAAATTAAATGACGTCGATCATATTGCCAGAACTTATCCTCTTCAAAATGGAAAGCTTTCAACATATTTTCAACAATGTTAAATGTTACTCTAATTTTCACTATAAAAGAGAAAACTTCAGTTGGCAATGTAAAAGAAGCTTTTTTATTATTTGAAATAAAGTGAATATGATATGAATTCAACCTTTGTCTGATATACTCTAAGTAAAAAATCCTTGGAGTGAGGAAAATTGAGAGTTTGTAAGGTTTTAATTCTGAACCATAAATTCTTAAAACTATAATTTTCAGAAGTGTACCAATCTCCATATTTCAGTTGTGGGCTTAGCTGAAGAAAATTTGTGCATTCAAGAAACATCCTTTGAGGATATTCATTATGTATCAAAGTATAGGTTGTGGCCATCAATTTATCTACAAATATTTTGAAACCATCCCTTTGGCCATAATCTCTTACTACCTAAGTCTATTCAAACACCAGTTGTAACCTTTTCTGTGAATTAACTGTCTTTAATGTCAAATGTTGAAAATGAGTGGATTGATGATATAGTATAATATATACTAAATATGATTGGTTTCTGAAACATCTCCATGATTGAAAATGAACCAGCGACTCATGAATGTTATTAGATAAAAACTTGGCAAAGTCATACTTAACAGACTGAGAAATATTAAGGATGAACCCTAAAATGATTTCATCTACTAAAATTTCATTGTCATACCCCAAAATCAAACAAATCATTGCTATGATTTCCCTTACTAATTCTTTGAACAGAGAAGAACTTCATGGAAGGTTTAATTCGGACAAACTAGCACCTCCTAGTAACAATTTCAGTAAGAAATTGTGTCTATGTTCTAATGGCACTGAGATGAAAATAATTTTCCAACTCATTCTCTTCTAATTTTTCTTTATTATCAAGTAGAAGCAATGTTTCAAATATGGCAAATTCTGAAACAAGGAAAAGAACATACTGATTATTTTTGGATTTCACAACCCCCTGAATTGGGTCATAAGGTTGGGCACACATATGGATGAATTGAGGGAAATGAAATGTTTTTGGGACTATATTGTATGCCAATCTAGATTCTCATGTAAGAATATCCTCTAAATTATCAGAAAACCTTGAAAAAGCTAGGTTTTGTATTACTTTAGTAGTTTTTCTAGACAATTTAATTTCGAAGATATCTTGGTCTTTATCAACGAGGTATATAAAATCCGGGTTTATTGATTTAGGTAGTTGGGACACTAAACTCTTATTCCTATGAGCCATATTTTCAAAATATGGAAAACCTTCTTTGAAAATATTCTTCAAATTTTACCAAATAATGTTTTCCTAAACATTTTCTATGTTGGACACACCTACCACACTTAGAGGGGGGGGTGAATGAGTGTGGGGATCTTTTTCCCAAAACTTCCCTCTTACACAATAAATCCTTAGTTAACATTCAACATTTTCTCATTACTCATTGTTGTCATTTATAATCAGTTATATGTGAACACATATCATCAACAAATCATCTCCACAAGGAACACAAAGAACACAAGATGTATGTAAAAAATTTCTTTTTATTATGGACATCAATCTGGGGGTTTTTCAGCAACAACTGAATAGAGTACAACTCTACAAGAGAACCAACTCTATATCAAAGACTCGGCTTACATTCTCAGCACCAAATAAGATGAGGCAACAATCCTCAACAGATATCAATCTGTCAACATAAACAAGTGCATCAACCATGCACCAACCTGTGCCAAACAACCTGTAATCA
>SNQJ01S0016670.1:24992-40377 GCA_010110895.2 Picea sitchensis
GAAATGAATGTTGGCTCAGTGATGTATTGGTCTGTGTTTTCTTGAGGCTAGAAACTATGTAAACTCATGGTGTTTTCTCTGGAATGGTTGTTTTTGTTATTCATTGATGGTTGAAGTCGTGATTTCATTGGTTGTTCTGTGTGGTGGAAGTCGTGATGGCTCTCTGTTGTATTTATGGGTTTTTATTGGAGGGTTTCATTCTGTTTTGCCTTGTTGGTCGTCTCCTCACAGTTATTGTAACCTCACTCAGTTGTATTTGGTGTTATGGGGTTGCGGTGCATGATTTGAACCACCTGTTGGTCACTGCATATCATTTTTCCACCTGGTAGTGAGCTCATTTTACGCTATTGATATCCACACAGTTGATTATGGGTGGCTATTATGCCAAGAAGCTTGATTTAGGGTTGGTTGGTATTACCTGAGATCTGCATTTATATCAGCATTATTCGGATTTTGGGGAAAACCATGAGAGTTATGCCTCTATGTTTTCTTGATGTTAGTTACTGGCCAGTAAGAAACCTCTGCTCTTATGCATCGTGGTCTACCCTACCTGGTGTGAACTGTCACCCTGTCTTGCAAGATAAGGGTTATAAGGCTTATGGTTCCACCATGCTTGTCTCACCTACTGTTGATGTGGTTGGCCTCCGATCTCCCTGTGTTTGGTTCCACCGAGCGAACCCTTGATTATTTTGTCATTAGTTACAAAGCCCGATTTTGGTAAACTAAATCAGTCGCACCCTCTCGGGTGTCTTGTTGACTGTCATAAGTTTGTTTGAATAGTATTGGAGGTGGCTTTGATTGTTGGCTCATCTCTGTTGATCGGGTTGATTAGAGAGTTGTAATTGGAAATGATAATGGGCATACAATCGTTGCCTCCTTTTGTTGTAACAGTTGGATTGATAACTCAGCATTGTTATGAATGGTTTGATTGGGAGTAAATTGGATATGTACAGTCACAGAGATCCTTCTTTTCTTTATGCATTGGTATGTGTGTTTCCTATAGTGTAGTATAAATTGAAGTGAGGGTTGTTGTTGTTGTGTGTTTAAATTGCCCAATCGGGATTATTGTGATTTGAAGTATTGATAATTGTGGCCTAGTTGTCTACTGTGTATAATTTATAGACATCATGCATCATTTTTTTTTATTGCACCATCAGAGATGAGCACGGGGTTTTGATAGTATGGTTTCATTGCAAATTTAATTGTTAAATTTATCAAAAAATATGGAATCGGGGAAGTTTAAAAGAGACTGTCCAACTCAAGAAAGACCTATGTCTATATTAGAAATTAACTTATGGGCAGTGGTTAATGTTTTTCATGCTGAGCAGAGTTGAAGCAGTATGACTGTGTGTTCATTGGATTTTGTTTTAAATATTAAAGGGAAGGAATTGAAAACAAACAAAATTCTTTTAAACAAAATGGGTGAAGTCGTGATGATTTTGAGTATGATTATTCTGTGTCAATTGAAATATTTTAAGGAAATTTAATGTGGACGATGAATAAGTTTTAACACACAGTAATGGTTTAATTGACCACAGTAATTGTTTAATTGATGCTGGAATAGTTGTATTGAATACATAACTGTTTTTATGGATTACTTAATTGATTTTTCAAACAGTATCCATTTTTTCCCTACCATTGTTTCACTTTTTCGCTATTTACAATTCCCCTCGCCTTCCCATATTCACTATCCACTCCCTGTTCCTAAAATTGAATTATAGTTAAGATAAGTTATGTATTATGACAGTTAAGGGATCACAGGGATGAATTACAATGATATATTCTTTTGGTTTACGATACAGTTGATTGTTTTTTGTCTGTGAGCAGTAATCATGATCTTTCCCCCCTCATTTTAACATTTTTCGCTCAATACAACCCCTGGCATATCCCAGAATGTTTGTTCACCCCTTGCTTATTCACAACTATTAAACAATTTGTATGGATTGGATTGCATGAGTCTGATATGTTGCTGAGCCAAATTTTATTTCATATTTAAAAGAATTGTCATGTATAGTTGCTAAAGAAACTATTTGCTAATCAATTATGCATACAGGAATGATCTTTTTCAGCAGAGGTAGCCATGGCAAGGGTAACCGAGGAAGGGGAAATTGGAACAGGGGCTCTAGAAGGCCAAGATTCTCCATACACTTTGATGCAGACTCACACGAGTTAGGCCAGCTATTTCAAGTTGGATTTTTTAACTAGATTGGGCAAGGAGTGGTCCAACCTAGGCCTGAAAGGCGTCCCTTCCAAGATCCACAAATCCCTGGTATCTTAGTGCCTCCTCATGTCTCATTGCAACCTGAAGTCCCCGAAAAAAATGGATGGCAATAGATTGTCCACCCAGTAGTCTCCCAACATCGTGGCTGGCCTAACTTGTCTTTACATGCTCCCCCACCTATCAATCAAATTGTCCAAGTTTCCCCTGTCCACTCACTAGTTCGATCTTCCCATGCAATCAAAAGGTTGAAAACCGAGGCCCACCATGCTCTTGACAAAGGAAAATCCACTGTTGCCCCTTCCTCGCCCTCAAATGACTTCGATAAATCTGTGTCCTCCTGCATGCATTTGAGAGATGATTGCTCTCATGTGATCAGTGAGATTAGACCTAAAGGCTCCACACAACCTAAGGCAAATTCAGAGAGATCAAAAGGTGACAACAGCAACAAGGGAAAGATAGACTCCCAGAGTGGAAAATATGGATTTTAATTTTTTTAATTGTTGAGAACAGTTGACTTCTGAAATTTTGGACAACACACTATTTTTTGGATATATGGGTAATATATTTTTAGAAATAATTCCAATTATCATTGATATAAATTGACAAAATATGAAAATGATGATGGGAGTCACAAGGCGGGATGTTTTGTTTGCTTAACTAGTTGTGTTATCGTTGTTAGAGAACTAAAGGGAGTCACAAGGGGTCCCACCTACTAGTTATTATTTATTTAAACCCTTATTATGATTTTATTACTTTTCCCCCTTAACTAAAAAGTTGGCTAAGTTTTAGTTAACTTAACTAAGGAAGTAGTTCAACTACTTCAACCAATTCTAATTTGCTTAAAGGCAAAAGGAAAGGGAGGAACAAGGGAGAATAGAAGGAGAAGCATACTATGGTTTTCTCTTTGAGTTTTGTTGAGATAATTCAGTTTTCATTCATTCCTTAATTCATTAGAAGCCTTTTTTCTTCTTTTTTTTATGATAGCAGGGTCTTATTGTAGACAACAAGATTCAGGGTTGAATTACATCATTCAGATACTTGTTTTTCAGAGGTGTTGATCTATCTTTGATAGTTTGTGTAGACTTGTCTGGTTGTGAATTAGATTTCATGACTGACAAAGGCTATTGTGCAAAGTCGAGTGGACAGCAATCTGTGGCAAGTTGATCCAACTTTTAAATTTCAGTTTTTCACTTTCTGTCAGAAGTCCTTTTGTATGTTTCATCGAGGACATTTAAGTTTGACTTTGGTCCAAAAATTCTTTAGGAAATTTTGTAAAGAGAACGATTCTTTGATGAATTGGAATGAAATAAAGGATTGCTTTATGTCTCATTTGTTTTGATTGTTGACTTGGTGTCTTTACTTCTGTCTCTATATTTATTTCATTATCTATTATGTTTAGAAAATTACATAAATAATGAATTTTTCAGCAAGCTTTTATTTATAAAAAAAACCAACCTGAGCACTTGTAAACAATACTTGTAAATTAGGATACCAATTTTGATGGCTATAAATCTAGGGTGATATTCCCATCTATCTTGCTTTAGCCAAGCAAGATCTGAAAATGATTGAGTAAGATCATTTCATATATTTTCCTCAACACGTACCTCAATCTCAAACTCCCGGAAAGATCTACAATCGTTGATCAACCCCAATCTACCATTGTCAAATTAAGCGCCTGGTTACTTTGTTATTTCTCATATTTTAAACGTGTTATTAATCTGCGCCTTGTTTTATCTCACTAATATGGACACTTTTTAGCTTTTGATTTGTCTTTAAGTCGATCATTTCAATAATTCTTCTTCCCTTAACTATTTTAAGTCACTTTTTGAAAAAATTAAGAAAATTTTCCACATCATGAGTATTAAAATTGCTAGAATTACAACACAGTGAACCATATGTATAGGGGCACTAATATCTCTTTGGTGTGCTTTGTATACCTAGATACACTGCCAAATATTACATTTTTTCATTTTGAAATGCACCAATAAGCTATGTGAAATGATTTATTTCTTTTGATGCTCAGTGTGCTTATGATGTAAGTGAGCACGGAAAACGGTTGCTCATTACATTTATGAATGTACTAATAAATGTAGATTATTTAAAAAAAAATTGAATTCATTCTCGACTGTGCACTTATAATGTAAGTGAGCATAGGGAACAATGCCTCCTAATTTTATATAGTGCATCGACTAAGTGAGGGAATTATTTTTATTATTTGGCTTTAATGGTGCACTTTGGATGTACAAGAGCATTGGTTATGGTGCAATCGTAAATTTGCAAGCATATCAAGAAGCACAAGAAAATGTTTAGTTTATATTGTCTTTGCAGTTCACTTTGTATGTACACATGCACCAAGAAAGGTGTGTCCATACATTTTGTAAAGCACTGATCAAATCAATCAATTTTAAAAATTAAATTTGCACTCAATGGTGTGCTTATAATATGTAGGGGCACTACTAATGGTGCTTCCTTGTATTATAAAAGTGCCCCCTAAAAACATGTTTTCTTTTAATTCTATGGTTTACTAGTGTGCTCATCTTGAATGGACACACTATAATTCAGTCTGAGTTGAACAGCTTGCATGCACCATGCATAAAAAAAATTAAATGAACGAAAAAGGCAAATTGGAGCTAAATTTAAAATGTTAAATCAATAAAAATGTAAATGAGGGGATAATAATCAATTTCCCTGCACTCTTCCTTGCCAAGGAGGCATGGTTGTTGCCTAGAGAAAATATGTAAATTTGGTACCATTTTGCAAAATTCCAAAAGGAACCAAATCCATTGAGAAAGTGAATGAATCAAAGAATCCAACAACATGGTAGTCATACAGGGATAGTGAGAATTGGTGCTTGTATGGTTTGAAGTGCTAATGAAAGTGAAAATGAAATTACAGCTTGGCAAAAAAATTTATTTTACCCTACCTCCATGTGTTCGATTGTAAGATGCATCAATTTGTTTGTTTTCTATAATAAATTGATAGGGTTTTTTAAATATGTTAATATGTGTGCCATTTGTTGGTATGCACAAGTGCATGATACTATTATCAAGAGCACTAGTTTTTGTAATTTATCTAATTAAAAATTGATATTTTATAAAAATGTTATAAACCTTATTTGGTGCTTTTTACAAAGATACACAATCGTGCGCTTACTATATACAAACACAATGGGTATGTTTTGCCAATGCATCGATAAGGAAATGCATCGAGGTGCCCTATATGGGAGTGCACAAATAATTTTTTGAAAATTTTTAAAATAAAACCTATATTGTTTTAAAAAATGGCTAAACTGTATCATGCACCAGTGCACTTTGGATTTAAAGACGCATTGACAATACTTTTATTACAAAGTGATAAAAATGACCACTGGTGTGCTTGTAGATATGATGCATCAGTGTGTCTCTATGGGAATGCATCGATAAGTTTTTGTAATTATTTAAAATAAAAACCTATATTGCATAGTAAAATTTATAAAACGTGTTCGGTGTATTTTATATCATGATGCACCAATGCTCTTTCTATAGTAAGATGCATTGGATAGAGTATGTTTTGAATTTATTTAAATCGATATTATAATACAATTTAGTAATAACAAACATTGGTTTGCCTATAAATGGAACACATTGGTGCATCATATATGTGAGCACACCAATGTGCCAAATTTGATTTAAGGGCACGGGCCTATGATTTCCATTAAAACCTCTAACTACTCACTTCCACTAGCAACCTCTACTATAAACAGAGAAGGGAAAAAATTTGGGGAGAGGTTTCACAAAAACCTCCACTAGAAAGTGTTTTACTTGTAATGTTGCCACTATGAAGAGGAAATCAATGATGAGTGTTCCCCACAAGGTTATGAAATCGATGCTCAAAATATATACATGCTCACTAAGTCTCAAAGTTTTTGACCTCGATCAAGAAGGCCTTTTGTATATTCAAACTTTCACATATGGATGCTCACTAAGTATCAAGTTTTTGGCCTTGTTAAAGGAGCCCTTTTGCATATTCAAACTTTGACTAGTGGAAACATTGACACACAATCACCAATGGGCAATGAGAAATTCATGAAATTTATCTTAACTTTGTAGGTGGATATGATATTTCCCTATAGATTCTATTAAGATACCTTTACATCACCCAGGGAAATTGCTAACACGCACACACACACACACACAAAATAGGTATACACCCCTTGAGTTTAAATTTGGGTTATTTGCATAGTGACACCTCGGTCCAACCAGTAGCTATTTTAGAATTCCCTAAACTAGAAAATTACATTAGAAAGTTTTTGGAGCAAATTCAAGTTATTCTAACTTCATCATGTCTTCCACACTATCCATAACATTCGAATTTGGGATCACTTGCATTGCATCTACAATTTGGATTTGCAATTCAAAAAAAAAAGAAAAAGCACCATAACCTTCAAATTCATATTTCCTCTCACACACCATAATGTTTGAAGCTATGTGAAGGTTGTTGTTGTAGTCGAGGGATTAAAGGCATGCATTCAAGAAGAGAGCTACATTATAGTAAGAATATTAGGAACACACACATAACTCAAGAAAGAAGAGAAGTATTTGGGAAGGTTAACCATGCGAGTTTGTATTCCTTCTTCAAGAGTATTTATCCATTGGAGAGATGGTTAGAGTGGTTGTACCCGCTCCAACTAATCATTCATTAGTTTATGCATTTATCGTTTATTGATATATCCTTTACTTGAATTTACTCACTTTATTACATATATTCTTATGCTAATGTCTAATATGTGATGACTATTACAAGGGCCTAAGAGGCCTCCCAACAGTGATCAAAACAAAACAAAAAACATGAAAAAGAACAATTAGTGTTCCATTTAAAAACATCTCTGACATACGTATATATTCAAAAATGGTCCAGATGTACATTCATTACAAGATGTCACATCATGCCCAAGTACATGATGAAAACTCATGGCCAAAATACAAATGACAAATTCATACTCAATGCAAATTGGAAATTTGTGCCCAAAGTATAATATTCACAAGTTGAAAATGATAAGCAAAGGTATTGATTGACCCCCGCCACCCTCGCCACTACCATATGCATCTACAAATGTGATCTTCCTCTTATTTGTGCATGAGGAAGCTCAAGGTTCCATGCATTAAGGATCGGTGTGCATTTCTAGAGACTAGAAACAAGAAAACATTTATAAGTTATTTTCCACAATTTTGGATTCAAGAATGATTCCAAAGGATCATCCAAGATCCATAATCCCATAAACCAACACCATCACCTTGGGGTGGGACAATATTTTCAATTTTTATCTAGAGGAAGCATGAGGTTAGCTAGCTCAACTTAACAACCATGTTAGTTCTGCCACCTTCAACCACCATTGTGAGGGTGAACCAACCAATTTTGTGAGATTCGAACCCTTCCAGGGACCAAAACAATCCCTGTTTTCACTGACCTAACCTCTCATTGTTATTTTCTATGATTCTAAATATTAATAAAATTACAATTCAATACAACAAAAACTCACCACAAATGATGTAGCTAGTTTTGTAGGCAGTGTCCTCAAACCAATATTCTTTGTGATTCCTTCTTACAAAAATTAAAGCAATCAATTAATGAAAAAGTATATGCCTACAATAAAATCCATGTTTGCATGAAAAAATGGATCAATTAGTGATCTAACTTATAAAATTTTGGGTAATGTTGGAGATTGGCCTTCTTGGCTAGGAGTTGGAGCCATTGGTTGAAACTCCTACTCAAAAAAAACAATGATAGTTGCAACGATGGTAGATTCAGCACCAATAGAAGTTGAAGTAGCACACATATCATTAGTAGAGGCAATAATGGTAGATGCAATGATGGTATATGCACCATTGATAGAAGCCACAAGAATAGAGGAAACAATGGTATATGCACCACCAATTGAGGTAACAATAGTAGGATCATGAAAACTAGCAATAGGTGTAGCGATAATAAAATAGGAAACAAAACTTACAAGTGTAGTGGCACTAGAAGGGACAACCAATGGCCTTAGAAACTATGGTGGGGGTAAGCAATGATAAAATCCCATTAGCAATTGCAAACAATAGGTGTTGAACTAGTTAGAGGCATAAATTGATAATCATAAGAAAAACAAACATGTCAATGGGTATTTTTTTCTCGTTTAATACCTAGGTGAAGGGCATGCCAATAGAAAATCCAACACCTATGATTGTAGTGGTAGTGGATGCATGACCAAAAAGTACCTAAAAATGTGTGTGAGGTGGATGACCAATTTAACTTGTTGTGAAATACTTGAGTGTGGGCTAAGCCCACAAAAATTGCGATGCCAAAATTTGGAGGGAATAGTGATATTTGATTTGGTAATGCACGATAGCCACAAACAACACCTACCATGTACTACAAACAACATTTTCAATCAAAAAACATAGAATTTCTTGACCCTAAGTGGAGATAACATATCTATGTATCTTATCAACCATTGTAGAAACATGTGTGGAAGTAATTAGATGAAAACACAAAACAACAAAAAGCAACATAACAAGGCATTGTATCGCTACGACATAGGAGTATCAAATCGTAACAACTGGATATGGTAAATAATTAGATAGTTAAAAAAACTTTGCAATTAACATTTATAGGATACTTGTCCTTTGTATATATATATAATCAATGAAATCCATAAAGATGAATTTCATACTAACCTCATCCATGAAACTCTCCTAGACAGGGATCTTCATAGGCCCATAACAAGTTCGCCCACAACTTGAGCATGGATGATGATCACATGAACTCTGATCAAAATGCCTAGTCTAGTCAGATGTCGTCCCTCGACTAAAATTGGTTGAGTGCCACAAAGGCTTGACCATTGGCCCTTCATTCCCAGGTTGCACAATAGTTGAAGTTCCCTCCTTGCGGGTTGTAGTGATAAATGTACTATGTTGAAGTAAACTATGGGTTAGGGTGGAAATCAAAGTTTGGGTCTCACAAATCTTGACTCCTATATCAGGATTTTGGGCAAGGGGTTTAGGTGTCTACCTAGGAGGGCATGACCCTCTCAATGGGTCATGCCTAACATTATGTTGATCTTGTGCACACCCACAATCACCCACCCACTAGGATTCACCAATGTCAAAATAGTTGACATGGAGACCTAAAAAAAATTTAGTCCATAATGCCTCCATATAAAATACAATGGCACCTCTATGTTATTGTGTAGGGGTTTGTCAAAAAACAGAAACCATCTATCCATCCAATGGTCTATAAATGGGTGAAGTGTGAACATGAAGCAAAGACAAAATTTTCAACTTGTTGGATGACTATTGGATGGTTGGATGATTATTGGATTATTACGTCGATATCTAAGTGCCACCTTTAATAACCTTTAAGAAGTCGCCATTTCTCCTGTGTTATTGAAATTTTTTGATCCAATGTACACTTGTAATTTATATATTTGTATGTTTGTATCAACTTAAAAGGATAATGAAAATATTTGATTATTATGATTTTTATGTTTGACATATGATTGTGAATGGACGTTAAATTTAGACATTGAAGTTGTCTTGTTGAGGGTGCAAAAATACCTTGATTATACAACTCAATGGGCCTAATGGTTAAGAACATGTATTTCCTCCTTAGAGATCACAAGTAGAGAGGGGGTAAGGTATGTATACCTCCATCAAATGGAGGTTGTGAACCAACTCAATACCCATTGTTATCACATGAAGTTGTCAAGGGTCGCAGGTGATGGCCATGAGCACAGACAAGCAGGTGGGTGCAGTTTTCAACAGTAGAGATCCCATGTGCAGTTCAATTTAGTGCCAACTCTAAGCGCGGTTTGAAGGACGTTATAGTTGGAAGGCGGATAAACTTTAGCGGGGGTGCTAAAATAGCAGATGCGCCCAGATCCCAGATCGCAACCAGATCAACGGCCATGCTTCATTTCTAGGCCGCAACATGCTCAAGCATTAAAATCCTTGAGCGGGCCGAAATCTAAACCATGGTATTATGGGAGAGCTACATGGCAGAAGGTGGTGAGTTTCGGGCACAAAAGAAGTGTGGGTCCAAACCGCTTTCGACGGCCCCGAAATCACGTGCTCATTCAGCGTCAAATCCATTAGCAGCTTGTGGCCACCCCCTAGTTGGCAAGCCTTGTCTCGATCCCGAGGAGAAATCAGTTAATGAACAAGGACTGGTAGTTGAAACATCGGCTCACTCCATAAATGAAAAGCATGGAGGGTCTGGTCATGGAGATAGAACTGTTGGCCCGAGGTACCACAAGGGACGGTTTTTCCTGCAGGCCCATGCTGATCTGAGCTTTCATTTGACAAAAGGATACACAGATGGAAGAGTCGTGGACGGGATGGCCAGATCACATTCCTAGCGGTTGTCCACTGATCTGAGTATAAATAGATCAGTGGAAGAATATGTTAGAGATCGATGGTTGAGTAGAGCTCCCTATTTGTAATAGTTTGATAGCAGAGTTATTATCTGGTTATGTATGAGACTTGAGACCATTGTTACAAGAACCGAACCGAAACCGGTAAAACCGACCGGTCCAACCGATTCTGAGCCCCGACCGGTCTGATTCGACTCATCAAACCGCTTTTGACCAGTTCCATATGGAACCGGTTTTTTTTGCTTGAACCGGCCGATTCCGTATGGAACCGGGTTTTTTTGCTGAAGATGCCCACGGCCGGCAAAGGTAAGGATAAATTAGTTTTTTTTTTAATTTAGGTTTAGGGGCATGCATGGGAAGCTTCTAGAATTGTCTAGAGCCCCCCACTTATGTGAAACTTTGCAAATTTGTGTATAATGGTTTGGATTCACATGGATGCACATGAATATGTATTTGTTTTTCAAAATTTGAATATTTTATGTATTTTTAGTGACCGGTTTTTTGATCCGATTTTTTCCTCTGTTCTGGTTCGGTTCTGGTTTTTGAGGTCGATCGGTTCAGTTCTGGTAACATTGCCTAAGACTATCTCATTAATAGAAGTCAGTTTCTTTCATCATCTGGTTTCCTCTTGTGCTGAAACACTCGTGCATGGATGATCCAGACGAGATGTTGTACTTGTATTGTAATGGAGGTTTTATTATAATGGTGCTAGGATCTGTTTCAGTATTTTCTTTCACTGTCATGTTTCCTCTTATGATGAAATGCTCGTGCATGGATGGTCCGGACGAGATGTTGTAGTTGTATTGTAATGGGGGTTTGATTATAATGTTGATGTGATATATTTCAGTATCTTAAACTTAAGTTCAAGAGTGCTCTTGTACCTGAGTTTTTCTGCACCAAGTTGCTTGAAGGCCAAATGCTCATGGCAGACTTGTCCATTTTCCTCATTAAGTCTTCCCCCTTCTCACCTTTAGCCTTAAACCATTGATTGAAGTTAATGAGAACCTCATTTGCTTATGCATTGCTAGCCCAGTTTTCTGTGTTAAAACTTTCTTATGCTGGGCTTTGTCCATTTGACCTCCAATCATAAATCTACCTCCACAAACATTTTGATGAGTGTTGGGCTTATCCTCCTGCAATATGAGGGTGACTCTCAGTGCTAACACCCATGACTATGCTCATTATTTTGTAAAGCATGTATTAAATAAGAATGGATTTAAATAGTAACCAATGTCAAGTTGTTTGGAAAAAAACATAAGTCCTCAAAACGAAGTCGGAAATCTAGACATTTTTTACCAAAGCAACTCCATGTTTCTTGCATCCATGTTAAAAAGTTAGACAACCAGGTATCCACCATTTATATGCCCATCAATTGGTGTAGGCAGCTATATACAATCTCTGCTTCGACGGATAACTTTGTCACCATTACTTCTAGTCATCCAAGCAACCAGTGAGGGGTTGTCTAATTGTTCTACAAAACGGTTTTTGTAGCTGAAATATGGTGACTTAAATTTGCATAAAATCACTATTTTTTATTCTTTAAAATCTGTTTCTGAATGATTCAGCATGCTGAAAAACCCCTGAAATACTAGGATTATACAGAAATAATCACTCAAATCTACAGATCTAACAAGATTTCCAATAAATATCCTTCAAAAATATCACAAAAAAAATCATTTCAAAAAACGTTTAGACTACGAAATTATGAATATGCAACTAAACTCTCTCCTCATACAAATATGCGAATCAATTCTCTCATTGTGCTGCAACTAGTGTAAAATAGTAGTAGCAACTTGCAATTATGAATATGCGAATCGATTCTCTCCAAGTGATTTGTTTAAGAACCCTGGCATCATCGAATCTCATCCTTATTTTATTTTATTTAGTTAAAAAATACCAGGATAAGCACCAAACGTATGCGTTCACAATATTCACGCTGCCAAAATTGAAAATTGTCTTTTCTCGCTGTCGAGAGCATAGATAAGGCCTAAGAAACAATATAGTAGGAAGGTATTTCCGTGGAGGTTGGACAGGAGGCATTTTCATACATTTTAAGCGAATAGACCCCTGGTTTTGGCTCTTCTGGCTCCTCGACACTCTGACGATGTCAAAGAAACGAGCAAAGTCAATGGCTTTCATCGTCGGATGCCCCAGTACAACGAAACTGGAGCAAAGTCAATGGCTTTTATCGTCGGGATGCCCTGGTACAGTGGAACAAGATGCGAATATGGTCAAATTTTAAATTGTCCGTGATCCTTGCATGAATAACTACAGATCGGTGGGAGTTTATGACAACTAATTTATATTTTGAGTTAATTTTTGATGGGCTAGAATCACCAAAGGACAGCTGATTGGTGTAAACATGAGTAACACATCAGCTTGGGCAAGTCCTGAATCTGTTTCTGTTGAATCTGTGTCTGTTGCTGAATCTGTTTCTGTTGCTCAATCTGTTTCTGTTGAATCTGTGTCTGTTGCTCAATCTGTTTCTGTTGCTGTTGCTGTTAACGATGGCTCAAACAGCCAGCGGGCATTCGATTGGGTTCTGGATAACCTGGTCTCTCAAGGACAGAACATTACCCTCGTACACGTTCGACACCCAATTCGTGTAGTTCCCACTCCATGTATACAAGTCCTCTCAGGCTATTGTTCATTTTATTGTCCTCTCAAATTGTTTTATATATTGCATCTAAGGTTTAAGGTTTCTTGATCTGTTGCAGTGGGAAACTACATTCCGATCAAACAAGCCTCTAAGTCAGCTGTAGCGGCTTACAGGATACAAGTTGAAGCCCAGACCGAGGAGATGCTGAATCCCTATCGGCGGCTCTGTGAAAGAAAACAGGTAAATTTTTTTGCAGAGTAGGTTTCTATTTGGCAGTCTCTGATTGATGCTTTGTCGTACTTACTGTTTGTTATATGTGGAGTTCAGGTGCAAACAGAAATCAGGATTTTAGAAGACATCAGCGTACCGGATGCAATAGTAAAATATATTATAGAGTCTGGCGTATCCACGCTTGTAATGGGGTCGCCTTCTCGCAATGCATTATCAAGGTAACATCGATGGTTTCACTTGAATATTTTGAAAATCTTGTAAATAAATAAGATTAATACAGTTCTTGAGTGCTTTGGATTTTGTAAGCACAAAGAGGTTTGTATATGAATTTTGTTTTCATATATAACAGCATACACTATCAATTCTGGTTTTACAAAAGTTGGGAGGGATTAAATTTTTTTGGGTGTAAATCTTTTCGCATTCTAAAATTGGTTAAAACTGATATATACAATTTTTATTTACTTAATTTTTTTATTATTATTTAAAAATGACAGGTATCAACTCCACCTTGAATTTAAACATGGAATATACATCCACCTAATACTACTAAACTGTAAAATAACTCAATGAAAATTTTATATTAATATATTCTGTATTATACTCAATGAAAAATTTATATTAATATATTTTGTATTATAAATATTTTATGTTATACATATTTATATGTGATATCTGTTAAAAATATTTTTGCTGAATACCATCTTCTGCCATCTTCTAAATTGCTAAATACATCAATCTTATTCTGCTAAGACCACTTTATATGTGCACCATTTGGTAGTGGAACAGAAAGTCTTCAATATTCAACGACAGAGATCAAATGAACCTTGAGATTTTAAGCTGCCAYTGTAAACAAAACCACCCACCTTAAGAATAGAGTCACATCTCTTTTGCTCCCTGTAGCCACCCACAACCCATCAGGGTGAAGACTTGAGCAAGCACTATGCATCCATCGGCGTTGTATTAAATGCAATATTCAAGGATTTGAGGTATCTCAGGTTCGATTGTATGTATTTGAGGACATGTTGCAATCAATGCACCATTATGAGATGCTTAGTGAATGCCTAAGACCTTGGACACCTACCATTTCTTCCACCATATGGGTTATTATTGTGAGAACAATTGTTGTATGGTCTAGATCATTAATAGTTGTTTTTTATAAGTCTGGGTTGGCCAACAAACCATTACCTATGTGTCTATTTCAATGTCACTTCCCAACTCTATTCAATTTGCATTAACTATTTCTACCATACTTTCATTTAATGAAAAATGTTCTAGTTTGCTCAACATACCTTTACATAATTTTGCATAGACTTCAGGGAAGATATATGCTATGTCAGGGCAAACCGACAATACCAGCTAGAATTGTAAGTTCCAGTGTTGGAATTTGCAAACTAGACTCACTTGTCATTTTAATAGTTTTAAATGTATAATCAAATGTATCTGACCATATTACTTTTATTTTATGATGGCAGCAACAAATTTTAACCATATTTGACGATCAAAATGCTCCATGATGAGCATTTTACTCATCAAATTCCAACACTGCAAGTCACAACCAACCTAGGATGCCTCTAAATGTTTCCACAATGGTACATGGGGTCATACCACTCAGCAATACTAGTTCATGGACTCCAACCATAGGTTGTGCATTCTATGATGTTTCTATGACCATGATATTGTTGCCTACTCCAAGCACAGGGTCTCCACTTAGTGAATATGTGACATAGCATGTGCATTTGTGGGATATTAAAGAACACCTCTAATTTCACTAGATATTGATAAATACCTTCCAAAATCCTTTTGTTGAACCCCCCTCCCAATACATCTTTCCAATAAATAAAAAACGTATTTTTACTAGATATCCCTTACTTCTACCAGATACCCCTTTTTATACCCTCCATTACCAATAAACTCTCTCATAACCTACATCCCCATCCCCCCCCCC
>SNQJ01S0016670.1:40427-52740 GCA_010110895.2 Picea sitchensis
CCTCTCAAATACCTACAATATATTGACTCTAGCTTTCACAATTTTAAAAACCCCTTTATGAATGAACGTGATAACATATTGGTCAATAAGGTGAAGTCATCGTAACTCCAAGAGATGTGTTGAGAACATTAATAGGATTAATGTTGTCCCTCTCTTAGACATGCATCAAATTAACATGATCTTGAAGGTTCAAATAATGACATTTCTTGTCACTCATGTTTGCATTGTCATTTACACTAATTTGTAGGGTTACAACCTAACTAACATGCCCAAGGATTCACTTGAAACATTGCAAGTCATTAAGCTCAAACAAGTAGAGAGAAAGACCTGATAATTCTAGACAACTAGAAGATTGCCCAAATATTTATGTACATCATCAATGCTAGTAATAACATTTTTTATATTCTAGTCTAACTAAGATTTTGTAATAAAGATTATGTATGATATTTGCAGCACTTCAACACTGCCACTTACACAAAATGATGAAGATCACTCGATCAAAATAGTGCAAATTCACTTCTGTAGTTGCCCCCACACTTTGTCCTCTAGTCTAGTAAATCAAATGGCTTGATGTAAGTATTGGCTCACTTTTTTTTATGAGTTATAGAGAGATCCTTCCTCACTCAGCATTTTCCCTTCATCCTAGTGATAGATTAAAATATGGGCATGCCCATCAAGTTTAACAACAAAACCAAGAGAGGGTGTTGGGGCGACAACAACATAAGGCACAAATTTGTAAAGATGAAATGGGGCACAAGAAATTTAGACTCCCCGTCCAAAACCTCACGTTATGTGGGAAGAAGAATGTGTTGCAATAGATCATGAGTATGAGGAAAAAATGTTACAAATCTCCATTTAGATGCACACTTCTTCCCACTCTAAAATCCCTATCAAGTTCCAACACAACAACTACCCAAACCATTAGTGCATGTGATGATTATTTTGATGTGGTTGGTATTCTATACTTGCAACATTTAATTAGACATCAATTACAAAATCATATTGTGCATTTGTCAAGATGGCCTTCATGAGTTACATATTGCTACCATATTACACATGACTTCTCTACTCGTCAAGATTGCTAACTAAGATTCTAAGCCCAAGGCCAACTTTGTTACCAAATAGGTTCATTTTGCTACAATGCAATGCCTCTTCATTTTATCAACACTCATGTTTTCTTTAATTGCATTATTTTGAATATTTTCAATGATTTTATTCCTAAGTTTTTGCTTAGTTAGAGGGTCAAGCATATGACTAAGCTAAAACGAGCTTTTCAATGATTTTATTCAAGCTAAAACTTAAGAAGAAAAAACAAGCTTAGTCAGAGCATATATAATAGTTCGATGTTATGCTACAAACAATGTCATCATTGAGAGGTCTCATGTGCCAACAATTATTCCCTTGGAAATTGCTTAACAACATTCTCTCTAAGTGAACGGTTTCATTAAGACCAAGAACATGCTTCTCTACGTTTTCTTGGGCCACACTCACTATCATAGAAATTTCATTCGGGGTCATGCTTACATCATGTAACCAAGGGATCCACTACTAGAAAAGGTGTTAAAATGAGTGGGATCAAGGATGTTGTTTGTTAATATTTTATTGAAACATTGAAGTCACATATTATCGAAGCTTCTAATCATGTATACCTCAAGTGGGACACCATCTTTCATGTCCACACGTATATAATGAAGTATGTATGTAATAGAGTTGGTCAATGATACAACAATAGAGTTTTGACCGTTTTAATAGATCATGACTAGTACCATTAAAGGGTTGTCAATGGGTTTCTACACCTTGAAAATATCAAAACATGTAATGCCAAGTCTCAAGAACCAATGGTATTTTGAGCTCCCTAGAGACACTAGACTTCCAAACAGATGAATCTCTACTTTGCAAGCATTCCACAAAATTTGGCATTACTTAGGAATTTATTGAACATTATTTGAATCACACTAGCTCGTATGCATAGGGTTTTTGGCTTGCCAAATGAAGGTTGAATAGGAGGTTGAATAAGATGATATTAGGGTTCTTGAGTTCCATTGGGCATTATCAAATTGTTAATAGAGAACATTGACTAGTTCTAGCMTGGGCATTACTATTTGGTGTATGCTTTTGGCACTRCTAGGTCATTTTTGAAGTTGTGCAAATACAAGTTACAAAGAAGTGCTATATCATTTTATGAGTTTGGCTGATAATACTAGAAGACCCCTTGAGTATTGGGGAGGTGCTCCATGCACCATGACATGAGAGTCTTTATGTATTTATTTCATGCTTGTTTGGTCCAATTTTGAAGGTCTAGAGGTTGTCATGCCGTATCACTAGATGTGTTATTTGCATATGTGAAGAGGGAAGCCATAGTTGGTCACTTGCCCCTCAATCTGGCAATGGTACTTTCCTCATTTGACACTTGCTATTTTAGAGGTAAAAAAGCCGCCCAAATGTATTCATGCCAATGGTGGATGAGTATAGACCTATTAAACTAAAACCCTTGCACTGAATGATGGATGCTTAACCCCAACAACAAACATGGTATACCTTCTAAGAAGGAAATGATACATGTCCCTTGTTGCGTTTGCGACTCTATTTATGATGGTTAGCAGGGCTTGGTTATTTTGGACCCTTGTTTTGTGTTATTATATTTATGTAGCCTTTAGGGCACGAAAGCCATTATATTTTGTAGTCATAATGGCAATTGTGTGATATGCCTTCACTAAGGTCGATTGGTAGACTTTTTCTTGTGGACTTTGTTTTCGATGGCCTTTTGGAGGTATAATATACATGTACTTTAGCTCCTATTCACTTTTAAGAATGTAGATTTAGTTCGGTTATAGAGTTAGTTTTGATTATGAGTTGGCAAAGCTTTTAATTCAAGCATAACTTGTGTTTATTTAAGACCCATATTCTCATTTGAGAGGTTGCCCACTACACCAAAATTTCTAGTTTTATGTTTTATTGCTCTTTATTTTTTATTTTGTTTGTTTTTTGTTGCTACTATTCAAGTCTATTTTTGTGGTTGTGATTTATGGTTAATAAGATTATTAGTGATTTTGTTGGACCAATAACTTTTTGATAAGCAATTTTGTTAGCATGGATCCCCATATTGAACAATTTATATCTATTGTTTTGGGTTAGTATGTTATCTCTCAATCTAGTATCTATTTGATGAAAGTAAAAGTTCACAATTTTGAATGGAAAACAAGAGAAAGAGCCACAAAGCAACTAAGTTCCTCCCTATGTTGGTATGAAACACACGAGAGAAATTAATGTGTATACTAAAATTTGTATGCACATTAAAAATAAGTGTAGAACGTGAATTACAGAAAGACTTACGTGACCACCAAGAGCCATTTACTACCTCTAACACATAAGCACACCATTTCACTGAATTTCCCAATCCATGGCCTAATTGTCACACTCAAATGGGTTATATATGGCTTATGAGAATGTGAATTAGATAAAGACTTATGTGACCACCAAGAGCCACTTACTACCTATGACACATAAGCACACCATTTCACTAAATTTCCCAATACATGGTCTAATTGTCACACTCAAATGGGTAATATATGGCTTATGAAATGCATGTATCTTCTAAAAGTAAGATTTTATTTTAGTGAAAGTTAAGTTATACAATCAATCATAGGTAAAATGCATGATAATAGCAAATGATCGAATTCATGTGCCAAAATCAATTATACGCAAACATTGTCAACATTAACACCACAACTTGAGCAAATTAACCTTAGAGTAATCTTGGTTCTAAGCAAGTAAACTTAGTATGATAACTTTTTCAAGCACATAAAAACTTAAACAAACTAATTTGCTAATCTATCCCTTGGTTATTGTTTATACATACTGCTCCATCAATGCACAGTTTTGGTGCATAAGATTCCTCTATTTATATAAGAAATGGGTTTGTCCCAATTATTTTTTGAACAAGTATTTTTCTCATTCACACCAAACATTGTAGAATGTATAGTTATCATTCATGATTTTACTATGAGCTAAAAATTCATAGAAGTTAATTGTTCAATGCTCTAGAGTTAGCTCTACAATTAAAGACATGGAAATATCCATGATTATGTTGCTATTTTGAACCCAGAATTGAGGCTAATCTTCATGAAAAAGATGATTGCCCTCATGTTTTCAACTTAATTATGCAACCTCATTATGATAGCATATATTGGTAGACTTCTATGTTGAAATCGCTCATCTCCTAAAAAAAACTTGTACTTCAGAAAGAGTATTTGAATTACACCTACGAGTATCTCAAGATTGTATATTAAGAAAGAACAACAATCAAAGCATGAAGCTTTCCCAGCGATAACAACTAGGAAGGATTGTGGAATAGGCTATTATGGATTCATCGTAGTCATGGCAAGGGACTTCTAAGTGTTCATATATTTGCTCACTCATAAGTTGCATCATGTTGGTGACAAGGGACTTAGCTGAGTTCATATAGTTCACATCATACTACAACATTGTTGGAATTGTTCATCACATAATACCCAAAAATTAAAAATGCCCATATAAATACTTAGGCAAGACATAATAAACCAAATAGAATTTTTTTTTATTGATAACAATTTTGTTGCAATGAATTTCAAGCCAATTGGGAACTGGTTTGTACCTTCAAAACCATTGTAATGACATCAGGTGTCACTCTCTGCAATTTTTTGAGCTTTGCAATAATTTTCGGCCCCCATATTTTGTGTTTATTGAAGCTTCAGCAAAGCAAACGTAGCGGGCTATTTCCAAGAGCCGATGGTCTTAGTTGAATTTCTTCTAATCAGAGTTTTGTATATCCTGAACTTTTGCGTTGAAAGATTCAAAGTCCCAAAGCTCCATTCTAAAGGATTTTAATTCTGGTTTCTTGCGTTGGAGATCGACTCACGGGTCGCCTTTGCTTTTGAATAAAACTCTTGTGACAATTGGGTTGTTGGCGTTTATAAAATTTATGTCTATTTCTGTCGGTGCACCACATTGCCTATCCATATATTTATTTTTGCAAAGATTTACATGAATTTGATTCACTAGAAAAATAGAATCTCAAATTTATATATATATATATATATATATATATATATATATATATATATATATATATATATATATATATATATATATATAGATTCACTATAAAAATATATATATAGATTCACTAGAAAAATAGACCTCAAATTTATATATGTATATATATATATATATATAATTATTATGTTTAATAGATTTTTTAATGACTTTGTAATCTAACTTTGTAAAATTTTATGAATGGGATAAATGAAGAATAAAATAATTGTATTGAAAAGCCTTTTATAATTCAATATAAAGTAGATGTTATATATTATAATTTGATTATATTGCTTACATACCTGGAGAAAGGAGAAGTATCATTTTTTATATTTGATATATTAGGAGTTAAATTTCAATTAATATTAAAATAAATTTAAATTAATATTTAATCAATATAATTGTACCGCTAAACAAAATTATACTATGTAATTAAAAAATAATAAGGTATAATTATAACCCAAATCTAATCCTATGTAATTAAACAATAATGAGGTACAATTATATCACAAATCTAATCCTATTTATATTTTTATTGAAAACAATTGTTTATTAGGAGGATCAGGGCGCCAGATGTACCAGCAATTGTTGAAAAGAACGCTCCAAAGCATTGTCTCCTGTATTTTGTATCGAAGGGCAAAGTGGAATCAACTGTTTCTTCAACTTCAACAAGAACTATCAATGTGGGTATCCCTAGGATTTCCAGTTTTGAGGGGGGTATTAGCAACTCCAGTTCACCATCAAACAAAAGCCAACCAAGAGGTAATAGTTGGCAGTCGATTTTTTTTAAGTCTGCTCCAGCTTCCTGTGCCTTTGGGTAGTGCTTTTTTTGAATGTTTCAAATTCAAGTGTTGTCAGAAATTATGAGATGGTAAGCTGGCTAACGTTCACCTCTTTTCTCCACAAATAATGGAGACCCAGATGCAGATGATAGCGAGTCTCCTATGGTTCAGGCTCTATACCGAGCGCTATCATTTAGGAACCCACTTGCGAGTCGGAAATCTTTTAAATCAGAAAATGCAGCCTTACAAGAGGATAAACTGACAAGGTCGCAGTCTTCTAAAGTTGGTATGTATGAAAGTTCAACCTCTCGGAAAAGATATTCACCAACTGCGCGAATTGGAACTAAATTACTCAAATCAAGATCTGTATTCAGAAGAAGTTTAAGCACTATGATTGAGGAACCTCAATCTGTCAGCAAGCTGGATGTAGAGGCAGGAATCTATTATGATCACAAGACAAGATTACAGGCTTCAGCAGAGATTTCAGAGCTTCCATCAATTACAGATGTTTCAAATCCTGATAACGAGATTTTTCTTCTTAGACATGGAGTTATTTCCAATAAGAATGAAGTTATGAATAAGGATAAATTAAGCTCACATTTTCAACATGATAAACAGAATTCCAGATTAGAATCTTTTGGCACAAAGATGGAAGAGAGCACAATTTCCATGAAAAGCCAAATTATAGAAGATCCCAGCGAAATTGAATATACGCAATGCAGTTCATCACCAAAAGTTTCCAAGGGCGACGAATGCCATTCTCTTGTTATTCTCAAATCAGAAGGAAAAGGATATTCTGAAGAGAATATGGAATTGCAGACTTCTCCTACAGGGCATTGTGGGTGGCCATCCATGGCAGAAAGTTCAGATCAGAGTGAAATGTTTTTCGAGTTCTCCCTTTCAGATTTAGAAGCTGGCAGGGAGCGGGATATTAGCAACACCAGTTCACTATCAAACAAAAGCCAACCAAGAGGTAATAGTTTGCAGTTGATTTCTTTGAACTCTGCTCCAGCCTCCTATGCCTTCGGGTTGTGCTTTTTCAAATGTTTGAAATTCAAGTGTTGTCTGAACTTATGAGATAGTAAGCTGGCTGCATTGTCGACCATGGCTTTTGGTTTTAAAATTGAATACCCCTACAATTGGATCTTGTTATCAGCACTATAAGCTAACTTTCACCTTTTTTCTCTACAAATAATGGAGAGCCGGATGCAGATGATAGCGAGTCTCCTATGGTTCAGTCTCTATACCGAGCGCTATCATTTAGGAACCCAATTGGGAGTGGGGATATTTTTAAATCAGAAAATGCAGCCTTAAATGCTGGTGAACTGATAAGGTCGCAGTCTTCTAAAATTGGCATGTGTGAAAGTTCAACCTCTCAGGAAAGACATTCACCAACTGCTCCCACTGGGACCAAATTACTCATATCTAGATCTGAATTCAAAAGAAACTTTGATACTATGAATGAGGAATCTCAATCTGCCAGCATGCTGGATATAGAGGCAGGAATCTATTCTGATCACAAGACAGGACTGCAGGCTTCAGCAGAGATTTCAAAGCTTCCATCAAATACAGATGTTTCAAATCCTGATAACGAGAGTTTTCTTCTTAGACATGGAGTTCTTTTCAATAAGAATGAAGTTATGAATAAGGATCAATCGAACTCGGATTTTCAACATGATAAACAGAATTCCAGATTAGAGTCTTTTGGCACAAAGATGGAAGAGAGCACAATTTCCATGAAAAGCCAAATTATAGGAGATCCCATTGAAATAGAATATACACAATTCAGTTCATCACCAAAAGTTTCTGAGGGCGACGAACGCCATTCTCTTGTTATTCTCAATTCAGAAGGAAGAGGATATTCCAAAGAGAATACGGAATTGCGGACTACTACAGGGCATTGTGGGTGGCCATCCATGGCAGAAAGTTCAGATCAGGGTGAAATGTTTTTCGAGATCTCCCTTTCAGATTTAGAAGCTGACAGGGAGCGGGATATTAGCAACTCCAGTTCCCCTTCAAACAAAAGCCAACCAAGAGGTAATAGTTTGCAGTTGATTTCTTTGAACTCTGCTCCAGCCTTCTATGCCTTTGGGATGTGCTTTTTCAAATGTTTGAAATTCAACTGTTGTCTGAACTTATGAGATAGTAAGCGAGCTGCATTGTCAACCATAGCTTTCAGTTTTGAAATTCAATACCTCGACAGTTGGATCTTGTTATCAGTACTATAAGCTAACGTTCACCTCTTTTTTCCACAGATACTGGAGACCCAGATGCAGATGATAGTGAGTCTCCTATGGTTCAGTCTCTACAGCGAGCGCTATCATTTAGGAACCTAGTTGTGAGTCAGAATACTTTTAAATCAGAAAATGCAGCCTTACATGTTGGTAAACTGATAAAGTCACAGTCTTCTAAAATTGGCATGTGTGAAAGTTCAACCTCCCAGAAAAGACATTCACCAACTGCGCCCACTGGAACTAAATTACTCAAAACTAGATCTGAGTTCAAAAGAAACTTTAGTACAATGAATGAGGAATCTCAATCTGTCAGCATACTGGATGTAGAGGAAGGAACCTATTCTGATCACCAGACACGATTACAGGCTTCAGAAGAGATTTCAAAGCTTCCATCAATTACAGATGTTTCAAATCCTGATAATGAGAGTTTTCTTCTTAGACATGGAGTTATTTCCAATAAGAATGAAGTTATGAATAAGGATCAATCAAGCTCAGATTTTCAACATGATAAACAGAATTCCAGATTAGAGTCTTTTGGCACAAAGATGGAAGAGAGCACAATTTCCATGAAAAGCCAAATTATAGGAGATCCCAGTGAAATTGAATATACCCAATTCATTTCATCACCAAAGGTTTCTGAGGGCGACGAATGCCATTCTCTTATTATTCTTAATTCAGAAGGAAGAGGATATTCTGAAGAAAATATGGAATTGCGGACTTCTACAGGGCATTGTGGGTGGCCATGCATTGCAGAAAGTTCACATCAGAGTGAAATATTTTTCGAGGTCTCCCCTTCAGATTTAGAAGCTGGCAGGCCTCAGATCAACATTGCTTCTAAAAGTCTTGATCATGCCATTCTCAACATCAAGGAGAATGCATTGGAATTCAGCCAGGATTTGCATGAGCAATCTGCTTCAGGGGAGACCAGTTTGAATTCATCTTCATCAGGGGTGAGCGCATTTCAACTCTTCATGACTTCTAGAACACGTTCATTTTTTTTCACTGATCTTTATATTCCACCTTAGCAATGAAATATATTAATTCAAAGTTCTTTTGCAATCAAAATTCTGTACATTTATGGTGTTTGTCCATTCCCTGTGTCAGTGTCTGTATGCTTATCCTTGAGATGTTTGTTCATTATCATGTTTGTATGCTTATTCTTCAGAGAAGCGAGGTTCATTATACCATTTAGTATGAAGGAAATATGTAACATCAGTGTTTAACGCTGATTTAAAACGTGTGAAAAGAGATGCAACTACGACGGGGGAGCTGAGAGCCTAGTTTACTGTGTTGGTTTAGAGCTTGTGAGTTTTGAGGAAGTGTGGATTTGGATCACTGTTATTGGTGGTGGTTTATGGAAATTTGTGCATTGTCCATTAACAACATCTAGGTGGGTACACAAGGTTGGGAGTACCGGAGGCTTAAGGAGGTACACTGTGCAGTTCCTAGTTTGTTTGAGGGGCTCCATTTCTGGAGGTGTGGCATTACTGTGGCTAGAGTTGGTAGAGCCTCTCTTCACACCAGAGCCTTGCAAAGGAAAAGCTTAGAGGGCTGTTATTTAGGAACTGCAACTCAAATCTTTAAGTAATTATAACTAGGGTATTAACACTCGCTACTCTCATTATCAACCACCATAAAAGTGAAGAACATTTTTCATTCTTAGTGTTTAAGTAAACAAATAAATGTAGCAATTGTCTAGAAACATAAATGAATAGTAAATGCTTAACAATAGTCAAGGATTTATCTTTTCCAAATGCCTGACCAGTCCATGGTGCAAACTAGACTTAAGCTCCAAGCCCCCAACCATTGGAAAAACACACTTAAGTGTGTTTTTCCTCCCAAGTTCCAACCAATGCAAAACCAGATGTGGCGGTAGTGCCCCCTGCATAGGGCCTCAACTCAATAAGGGGACTAGGTACTCCTGACTAAAACCTAATGAGGAAGGTAAAATGTCCAGTATCAACACAAAACTACAAGTATCATAACTCAAATAGTGTCCACATGACCGTAGTCTACTAACTAGTGGAGAGGCCTTTGGCAAAAAAAACACCTGGCCACATAATCTATTGCATCTGCCTTCAGCCTTGTCCAATAGTATACATGTTTGTTTCAAGTATATCCTTTGATATCATTTCATAAGCGCACCACTAAGAATGTTTTATATATAAAAAAATATGGTTCTATTAGTGCCCTAAGAATTGTACGAAAGCACCCTTAGTGGCGCTTTTGTACACACCAAACGCACAATCAAACCAATTTTAAACTAAACATTTTCCCTCGCTTACTAGCATGTTTGTAAATGTACAATGGCACTGATAACAATGCTTTTGTACATCACAAGCATGTAGTTGAGGCCAAATATCAAATATGATTCCCATGTTTTGTCAGTGCACGATATAAAACTAGGAGACACCGTTGCTAGGTGCACCAATGTATTGTAAGCGCACTAGTGAACGCATTTTTAAATTTATAAATTTCCCTCTTTTTTGGCCACTCTTATGGATTTAAGGAAGCACAGTTGCTAGTGCTCTCTGACATCTTAAGTGCACCATTAATCCTAGGTATGAAATAATTTTTTTCCAATTTGTTGATGTGTTTTAGAGTGTACGGATGTGTCATTGGTGGTGCATCGTCGCATACAAGGTGTAGAGTAGTGGTGTCGGTGCCCCTGTACAAGTGGCGCACCAATTACAGATAATAATAATAATAACTTTATCCACTTTCCTAGTGTGTTAAGTTTGAATTAGGAGCATCAATTATGATGCGTTAACTATTACTCTACACCGTTGATGGTGTGTCTTTATTTTTTAGATGCAATGGTGTGTTTTACACAATTTTTGCAAAAAATAATAATTTGAATTTTTAATATATATTAAAAATTATATATATATGCCTAATGAAAGTTGTATGTGAATCAAGAACAATAACGACAATTGTTGCAACAACGATTCAACTTTGTACATGAGAGAGAGGATCGAGAGAGGGAGAGTGATACATAACCTCACCCTATTACAACACGGATTCATGTCCTTTTCAGGACAGAGGTAATTTTAAGAACCCTAGCTCGTACAACTTTGTACATGAGTGAGAGGATCGAGAGAGGGAGAGGGATACGTACCCTCACCCTATTACAACACGGATTCATGTCCTCACGACAGAGGTAATTTTAAGAACCCCAACTCGTACAACTTTGTACATGAGTGAGAGGATGGAGAGAGGGAGAGGGATATGTACCCTCACCCTATTACAATACAGATTCATGTCTTTTTGAGGACAGAGGTAATTTTAAGAACCCCCCTGAATTTATATTTATAATAAATGGGTGAATCCCCATGATACATAAGAAAAATTGAAGGCTATTTTATCAATAATATAATGTCTATATAATTTTTTGGAAAATCTTTTAGTCAATTATATAATCTTGTAAACTCTTGGTGAATCTTGTAACTAGGCTGAAATGACTTGCAATTACACAAACCCAATTGAACCATGAAGGACAAATTTGACATAACAGAAAAACATATACATTGTATAACATAATAAAATATAGAATCGAGAGAGATTCCATTCTCTACACGTGATAGTCATATTAACATGTAACAAAATCCTCAGGAAGAAAATATTAAATAAGTGAACTATATATACCTAAGATGTGTTAATGCAATCCTTTTGACATTCACAAATCTTGCCAAGGGTGGAGATTGCATTGTCTATTGCCATTTTGTTGTTTGGCAAAAGAGTTGATGGATGACTAATTACATCATTCAACTTTGATATAGCTTATGCTATCATTGAACCCAAGGAATCAATAACACACTCAAGTTGTTCAAACTTAACACAGTAAGTAAATAACATCATGTTACACAACTCCACCTCCAACTAAGGGTTTTATTCTTGAGCCTCCATGTTCAACACACACTCCAATTCCATAAAATATTGCTCACAGAGATACACATTTAATCAAAAAAAAGCAAAGGGATCAAAAAATAGATAGATTCCACCTAAACATTAAAATGCAAGATTGGAATAATTTACATTACCTGCGAGCAGTGTTGATTAAGTCGGCATCGACAAAAAGTCAGCGAGGGTCCGGAAAAAATCGTTTCGGCAAAAGTCAGCAAAAAATCGGAAAACCACGACAAACATTAAAAAATACAAAATATATTCATTTTTTTCAAAATTTTAAACATATAAAGCAACAACAACATCAGATAAACACATTGG